>CAJQZJ010033456.1:3848617-3867374 GCA_907164525.1 Lophiomys imhausi | reverse complement strand
CTCTCTCTCTCTCTCTCTCTCTCTCTCTCTCTCTCTCTCTCTCTCTCAGATAAATGTGACACTTGGGAATTTTTTAAAAATTCTTTGATTTCCTTAAGGACCTTCCTAAGGACAATGTATGGACATGCTGAGACCTTAGCTACATCCTATTATCTATTCCAAGCAATTACTCACTATCAAGAATGCTGGCAGAAAGGCTGGAGAGATGGCTCAGCGGTTAAGAGCACTTGTTGATCTTGCCTAGGACTGGGAGTTGGATCCTAGCTCTTGTGTGATGTCACACAACCACCCACAACTCTTACTCCAGTTCCAGGGGATCTGACACCCTCTTCCGGCCTCCCTGGGCACCAGACATGCATTCGATACTTATGCATACATGCAAGTGATTACACATATGCATAAAGTAAAAAATAAATCTTTCAAAAGAATAAAAATGGAGGTAGATGTCCATATAAATGTGTGGTTCTGGTGATAAAAGTGTCAGAAAATTCCTCCCCGAAGAGGAAGGTTGTTAGTGCTATACAATAAGGCCTTAGAGCAAGCTCAGTATTGGGAGCAGATGACAAATGACAGAGGCTAGGAGGTGAATGGGATGGTTCTCCCTTGCAATGAGGAGTTAAGCTGAGAGGCAGGTGCCCATCTGATGTCTGTGTTCATTCATTAAAGGGGAAGTCAGTGGGTTTGGCCAAATGGTTCTCCATGTGTGCTTTTAACTCTTTGCCTGGAGGTAAACAGAGGGCAGACAAGAGGCTTTGAGAGAAGTCAGAGCTTTCCCAGGAGTGTTCAGTGGAAAAAGCAAAGGAGCCAGGGGCCAGTTCTCTTAGTAAATTTGAAAGTGATTTTCATCTTCTACTGTAGCCTCCACTCCAATCTTCTTTTACATTGTGGCTAAAACATTGAGGTCAGTCTGGGGCTTTGAAGGCAGAGACATTGTGAAGCAGACTTACACTTAGTTGATGAGGGTTATTGTCTTTGCCAAGACCACTGTCATTCATGAAGTTCTAACCAGAACCAGATAGGAAGCCAAAACAGGAATGTGGTTTGCATCAGAACCACAGAATACCCCTTATCATACCACTTGATCTGATAATCTATCAGAGGAGTTTAAAAATAAATTAGCAAGAAGGAGTAAGGTTTGAGAAGTAAAACTAACCTTCCAAGTAAAGAGAAGAGATACTTCCTGTAGCCCATCTAGGAAGCTACCACCAGCATTAGTAATGCAGGACAGCATAACACTCTGGCCAGCTCAGGCCAATCAGATGGGGTGGGGGACAGGGGCCATCTGGAATCCTTAAACGACTGGAGATGAAGGCCCAAGCTGGACTCAAGAGCTCTGTCATCTTCTCTAATCCATTAAAAAGCATTTCTGGATTTATCCAGTCTTGCCTATATGGAAGCCTCCCTGTACTGCCCTAAGCACTTGGTATCTACGTCTGCAAGGTGTGGAGAATGGGAACATCTCCCTGCAGCCACATTGGGAATAGATGGGCTAGTACATATTATACTCTACAGCATGGTGGCCTCCTGAGTGACCACATATGACAGATGAGCAAATGCGTATATGTTAGGGGCCATAATGTCATGATTGCTTTCTCACAGTAATCATTTATTAAAGGAAGGAATTTAAGTTTTAAAAGTAGATGTTTTAGACCGGGTGTGGTGGCACACACCTTTAGTCCCAGCACTCAGGAGGCAGAGGCAGGCAGCCTGGTCTACAGAGTGAGTTCTGGGACAGCCAGGGCTGTTACACTGAGAAACCCTGTCTCGAAAAAACATTTTTTAAGAAAAGTAGATGTTTTTCATAAAGATTTGGTAGAGCTCTTTTGATTTTAAATGAAACAGCTGTGACGCTAAAGTATAATTATTAATGTGACTTAGACCCCAGAGCTCAGAAAGATTTCCTTTGCAAAAAGCAAAAACAAAGGAAAAGAAAAAGAAAGAATTCACCTATTTAGCCTATAAAGTTAACCTCCTTCGAGAACCCTTCTATCATCAAAAAGAGAAGACAAAAGTTCAATAAAAGGATGAAAATATACAGTGAGGGTGATTTTCAATATTTTTTTAGATACAGTCATTTTGCAAAATTATTTTGAAAGACCTCTTTATAGATGGTACTCACTAGTTTAATTGCTGTGTTGAAAGGTTTGCTAGCCAGCTTAACATGTGCTTTTTGAGCTCATGGAGTTAGAGAGAGGAAGTACTGGTTCATGGCTTCAGTGGATCAACACTGAACTAGCATTTGAATTTACAGGCTGAGAATGTTCAACCAGCTAGAGGATGAACTAAACTCTCATGAGCACGAGCTCTGCTGGCTGAAAGACAAAGCAAAACAAATTGCCCAGAAGGATGTGACGTTTGCCCCTGAAGTGGATAAGGAGATAAACCGCTTAGAAGCTACCTGGAATGACATTAAAAGACTAATTCATGAAAAGTAAGTCCCAGAAATCCTCTTGATTCTGGTGTCAGTTTCCAACTCAGTTTGTGACATTGTGATTGCCTGCTGCTTTCTGAGGAGGTGATCAACAGCCAAATGGCTTTTTATCACCCTACATATTCTAAGTCCTGCTAGTGACATTAAAATTTTAGTCTTTCAGAGCTGTGTTAAAGTTGCTCTCTTGGTACGGTGAACACATGAGAAATTAATGTTAAAAAATGATTGCCTAAGACCAATAATTATCAGCTACTGTAAGATACTACAGTTAGAATTTTAACCTTTACTTGTTTTGTTATAATACCTGTAATTGAGTTAGTTATATTTTAAGTTTTCCTTGCCCATTTTACTGTAAAGTTCCCCCTTTTTCTCCTATGGAATTCTATGACAAATTCAGTTCGTGGTCTCAGCTGTTAAGTTTCACAGTATCAGTTCTAATAACAGAAACTTTCCCTTGTGTCTCATCCCAGTCCATCTCCCTTCCTTGCCCCAGGTCCTACCAACCTCCCATCACTCCACATCTGCCCTTTCATCTCTTTTCCCAGTTGCTTCTATGGATGTTGGTGCATGTGTGTCAACAGTTCAGTTTTCAAATACATAGCTGCAAATTCCATCGATTAGATGTTCCTCAGGCAGTATAGTCACTTGTGGAGGGTCAAATGGTGTATTTCTGGTTTAGATCATTACATATTGAACAACTATGGATGTTCAGATTCCTAAATTTTTTTACAGAAGTTTTTATCCCACAGGGCTGCTTGATAAGCATATGCTTAAATGTATAAGAAAGTGACAGGAATTTCAACAACCTGTCTGTACCAGGCAGGTGAACTCTCCGGTGCATATACATTGTTTCCCTCTCTTACTATATACATTATCTCCCCACTCTTATTGTGTACATGGTCTCTCTCTCACTACATACATTCTTTCCCACTCTCACTATATACATTGTTTCCCTCCCTTAGTATATGCATTATCTCCCCACTGTTATTATATACATTGTTACCCTCTCTCACTATATACATTGTTTCCCTCTCTTACTATATACATTATCACCCCACTCTTACTATATACATTGCTTCCAACTCTTACTACTGTCAGGTTTTACACATGTGGTTGATTGGTCACCATTCTAACAGACATATAGAGGTATCTCATGTTTTTAATTTGTATTTGCCTGGTGATTAATGAAAATATGTGTATGATTCCTTTTAGTTATCTGTATGTATCTTCTTTAGTGAAAAGGGCTCAGTGGGTACAAGCATGAAGGCCTGAATTAAAGTACCAGCCCAGTGCCCACATTAAATAGTGTATGTCTGCAACCTCAGCACTGGGGAGACAGGAGGATTCCCGAGGCTTGCTAGATAGGCAATTTAGATGAGAAGCCAAACTCCGAGTTAGTGAGAGAGCCTAGTTAAAAAAAAAATAATGCAGAGATGCATTGAGAAAAGTATCCAGTGTTGACATCTGTCCTTCACACACATGCACACATATATGTGCACATACACATGCAAACAGGAACACATAACTTAAAGAGAAAAAAAAGGAATTATAGGACCCGCATGACCTGCGTCACTGTGATTTTTTTTTAGCTGAAGAATAAGTAAATGGAGCAGGAGAACAGATAATATGGAGAAATTCACTCGCCCACTCACAATCCACTCACTTTTGACAATGCTGCATTAACAACTTGATGAGGACGTTCTCTTCAATGAAGGGTGCTGGGACATTTGGGCACTCATTTGCTCTTAAGAGAAGTGAACGTCAGACCCTACTATATCATATACAAAGGCCTTTCAAACCAAACTGGGGGTGGCTTGTATAATGACTGCTAACAGGTTTTTTAAATTTTAGCCACTGTCACCCAAACATTGTTTACTTTTATCTGTTATGGGCTTCTTTCTCCCCACCTTCCCCTCTACTTATGGCATTAAAAAATAACTAAAGCAGCATGGAAAACCATTTTAAAACTTGAAATATTTTGGTGACTTATGTAAGACTGAGTTGGAGAGCAGGCTGGAGCTTATATTAAGCAGTGATAACTAACAGCGGTATTGATGGTGGCAGTGAGGAGAGCATGGCTTTCTCTGGGTTCTCATACCCATCTCTGAGTGCATTTGTACAACGGTATGCTCAGTCTAATCCAACAGTACTCATTCCCTTCCTGATGTGTGATAAATGAGATATTTTCTTTAATCATTACAGCCAGGGTCAGTGCTGTGGACTTATTGACTTAATAAGAGAATATCAGAATTTGAAGTCAGCTGTGTATAAAGTCCTAGAAAACGCTAGCAATGCTATTGCAATGAGAGCTACCGCAAAGGACCAGGAGGACCTAAAGTGGGCTTTCTCCAAGGTAAAATGCAAGTGCATTTACGTAACTGGTCTACCGTGCTTGTTCATGCATTGTACAAAGTAAACTTAGATGTGAACAATCCATATTAACAGTTCAACTTGTTTTCTAAGACTACTAATATCCAAATTTATTTTAATTCAAGAAATTATATATAAATATATACAATATATCTGTATATGTGTATATATACAGGTGATTGCTAATTTCTGCATGAAACCAACCCAATGTGTCTCCTAGAGCCAAATGTTTTTTAAACCTTTATCATTGGTTGTTTTACTAATTAAAGAAACATTTCTGTCCACAGCATGAAAGCGCCAGGAACGAAATGAATTCTAAACAGAAAGAGTTGGATAGTTTTACCAGCAAAGGCAAACACTTGTTATCCGAGCTGAAAAAGATCCACAGCGGAGATTTCAGATTGGTCAAGACAGACATGGAGAGCACCCTGGACAAGTGGCTGGATGTAAGAGCGCCCCCTGGTGTCTGTGAGCGACTTACACACGGGTCCCTCAGTCCAACAGGAGGATTAATCGGCGATCAGAACTCTTTTTGACTTTCTGAGTCAACTCCAAAGCGAAGAAAAACAATGTTTGCATAATAGTTGGAGCTAGTAAAAAGTTACATGAGTTAGTTTGACAAAACTTACCAACAGATTTCTGGAATTACATTTGATAACTTCAAGCATGACAAATTACAAGTTGGAGTATTTCCCTTCTCCAAATGTTGGAGTTACGGATAAGAATTGGGTAATTTATTCATATCTGATAGAAAATTAGATCACAATAAATAGCAATTTACAGTACAGAGGCTGCAGCTTTGCACCGAAGAGCATCAGCCTTTTAGTTTAAAGGTGTAGCTTTTGGTTCCTGCACCATCCGTTCACCAGCCCCATGGCCAGATGCTAAATATTTTCTTTTTGTTTGTTTGTCTGTTTTTCCAGACATGATTTCTTTGTGTAGTCCTGGCTATCCTGGACTCATTTTCTAGACCAGGCTGGCTTTGAACTCACAGAGATCCACCTGACTCTGCCTCCCGAGTGCCGGGATTAAAGGCATGTGCCACCGCACCCGGTCAAATATTTTCTTATATCATAGCTATATACTCAAGTCTAATTAATGCCCATCCCTTTATCACAACATTACAAATAAAAGTGCTTACAGTGCCACTTTGAAAATAAATACAGGGCTGGAGAGATGACTCAGATATTAAGAGCACCGGCTGCTCTTGTGGAAGACCCAGGTTTATTTCCCCGTACCCACACAGCAGCTCCGAGCCATCTGTAACCCTAGTTCACGGAGACATGACGCCCTCTTCTGACCTGTGGAGGCACTGCACACATCTGGTGACATAGAAGGCAAAACACTCATACATTTAAAAACAAGTAAAAAGGAAGAAAATAAATATAATGCCACCCTACAGAGACCTCATTCCTGTAGACTCTTATGTAGTGAGGGACACCTCTGTGCATTCTAATATTCCCCTGTCATTAGTACCCCAACTTTCAAATAAAAAGTGAATGTCTCAGAATTTAAACAACTCTCTTATCGATGGATTTATTCCATATATTGGTTAGCATTTAAGGTATACTAATTAATGTACAATAACTATTTAAAAGTTTTGTCTGTCATAATTTAATTTTTCTTATCAGGAAGTCATTTGTGGGGGGTTGAGGGTCTCAGAACCTCATATTTTCATGACCTGTCTCCTATTTTCTTTCCCAGGTCTCAGAGAGAATTGAAGAAAATATGGACAGGCTGAGGATGAGCCTGTCCATCTGGGATGATGTCCTTTCATGTAAAGATGAAATTGAAGGATGGTCCAACAGCTCTCTTCCACAGCTGGCTGAAAACATCAGCGACCTGAACTACAGCCTCAGAGCTGGAGAATTCCTGAAGGAATTTGAGGTAACTGACAGTGTGGAGGTAGGGGTACATCATCATGTAGAATAAGAGAGAGAAAATTGGTACTTCTGTGTCCATTCTGCATTTCAAAGACACAGATGACTGACAAAAGTCACTCAACTTCAGGTGTTGATTAAAAAAAATTAACTAGGCTATAGTTAACAATTTTTAAAAATTGTTCCTTAGTTGAGGTTTGTATTAGTTACTTTTTTGTTGCTGTGATAAATCAGTTTTAGAAAGAAAGGATTTCTATAGGCACACAGTTCCAGGAAGGACACTGTCCCATAGCAAGGACAGCATGGTGGCGGAAGTGTGAGGCTGGCCGGCTATATTTCATCTTCACACAGGAAGTAGAGAGAGAAAATTGAAAGTGGTGCTAGGCTGTAACTCTCAAAGCCCACCCCCATTGACTTTACCTCCTAAAGCCTCCAAGACCTTTCTAAAGAGTGCCATCAACTGGCCACCAAGTCTCCGAACACATAAGCTTATGGGAACATTTTTCATTCAACCCGTATCAGGGAGCTTCAAAGGTTAGTTAAAAAACAACAACAAAAAAAGAAAAGTTCATAAGTTCATAAAATGTCCAATTATTCTGAGAATATGGTACCTTTCTTTGTGAAACCAAAATAGAAAATGTTTGTAACTTTTTTTTTAACCTATTGTTTTTCATTCAGAAACAAATCCAAAACAAACAAACAAAAAAACATCTTTTACTGAGAATGTACATTGTGCTATGGTTATGTTTAGTGTCATGTCATACTTTATTTATGGAAATAGAAGAAAATTAAGGCTAGAAAGTGACTAATCTTTTAAAATTGTACTTGGTTATTTATTTTAAGCTACTTTCAATCCTACTTATTGCACTGATTTTAAAATTCATTCTTGAAATTCTTGTGCTGTTAGTTTTTTGTTTGTTTGTTTTTGTTTTGGGTGATTTTTTATACAAACTGAGTTATTTTGGAAGAGGGACTCTCAATTGAGATATTGCTCCCATCAGATTGGCCTCTACAGCACTTCTTGATTAATGGTTTATGTAGGAGGAGCTATCCCTAGGCTGTGGTTCTGAGTTGTATGAAAGAGCAAGCTGAACAAGACATGAGGAGTAAGCCAGTAAGTAAAAATAGCCAGTAAGCAGTTTTCAACCTTGGTTTCTGCTGCTTAAGTTCCTGTCCTGAATTCCCTCAGTGATGGATCTGACACAGGAGCATAAGCCAAGTAAACCCTATCCTCCCCAAGTTGCTTTTGGTTATGGTGTTTGTGACAGGTAGTGCCTGCCGTGTAAGCACAAGACCCCATTCTTAGATTCCCCAGACCTCTCAGAAACGTCTATGAGTATGGTAGCCTCCTTGTAATCCTGTCTCCAAGAATCAGTGGCAGGGTTTCCTGGAGCAAACTTGCTAGTTAGACTTGCCAAAACAATGAGCTCTGGGTTCAATTGAGAGACCCTGCCTCAAAGTATAAGATGGAGAGCAATTGAGGAAGATACTTAGTGTTGACCTCTGGCCTTCACACACAGGTGCACATATTCCACAGGCATATGTATGTGGATACATTTTACACACAATTTTAAAAATATATAGTGACAATTGGGCCATGATTAGAAACTAGAGAGAGAGAACTGTTTCAAAAGATATGTAATTGACCATCCTCTTGTAAGAGAAGAGCCTGTTCACACTCTGTAGTCTGGTATCTGCTGCCTAGCAAAGAAAAAAGAACTGAATGAATAACTAGCCTGATTAAATGTACTGCTGAAGTTACCTGGCATCTCCAGCTCAAATAGTTTTTGAGAAATTTTTATAATATAATTCCAGATTCTAAGGGTATGAGAATGCAAGAAAACTACACAGACTAAACATTCAGACACCATGAAGAATTCCAAGTTCCTTTCAGTTGCTATTGCTGGTGTTAATATTAATATTAGAGTTCATATCCTGATCTGTGCTGGAGTCAGGTATTCAGGCTCACAAAAAGGATTTGTTAGGAATTGTGTTCACCAACATTAAACATAATTGTTTTAAAAATTGTGGTCTGGAGAGTTGTCTTGATGCTTAAAAGCATTGACTGTGGGCTGGAGAAATGGCTCAGAGGTTAAGAGCACTGATTGCTCTTCCAGAGGTCCTGAGTTCAATTCCCAGCAACCACATGATCGCTCACAACCATCTATAATGAAATTTGGTGCCCTCTTCTGGCCTGCAGGCATACCTGCAGACAGAACACTGTATACATAAAAGAAAAATAAAAAAAATTTTAAAATAAAAAAACAAAAAATTATTTAAAAAAAAACATTGATTGCTCTTCCAGAGAATCCAGGTTCAATTCCCATTATCCACATGGTGGCCCACAACTATCTGTAACAGTTACAGGGGAATTGACATCCTCTTTTGGCCTCTACAGGAACCAGGCATGCCTGTGCTACACAAACATACATGCAGGCAAAACACTCATAGCATAAAATAAAAACATAAAACAAAATTAAAAGAGCAACCCAGTTGAATGGCTGGCACCATGGATCAGTGGTAAGAGTGTATATTGCTCTTACGGAGAGCCTAAGATCAATTCCCAGAAACCATGTTGGTAAGTTCACAGCAATGTGTAAGGAAGATCCAGTACCTCTAGCCTCCACATAAGCAGATATCTGCTTATGTGCAGACACACAAATATGTATGCATGATCATGTGTGTGCATGCACACAAACACATAAACACGTGTGAACATACAATTTTTAAAGTAAAATAAATCCTTAAAAAAACCCAAAAAACTAGTTATAAGGCCTGGAAAGATGTCTATGTGACTAAGAGTATGCTCTGCTCTTGTAGAGGATCTGGGTTCAGTTCACAGCACCAATATGGCAGTTCACAGCCATCTGTGCCTATAGTTCCTGGGAATCAAGTACTTTCTTTTGGCCTCAGTGGGCACTAGACAAAGCAGACACTGCACATACATACATGCTGGCAAAATACTCAAATGGATTTTTTAAAGCCTAACTGTAAACAAGTTTACAGTTAAATGAATTCTACTAAAAGAAAAATTAATGAATACTGGAAATCTGTTATGTTTGTCAGGTGTGATGGTGGTCCAAACTTATAATCTCAGTACCTGGGAGGCTGAGACAGAGGGGTGGTTACCAGTTTGAGGCTAGCTTAGTCACAGAGCAAGACCATGTCTCAAAAAGCATCATCATATCTTAATAATTATTATACGTTAGGATGCTCTAAGGATTCTTGATGTCACTTACATCTGTGGCAGACAACAGGCGTGTCATGAAATGCTGTACTAATTATGGTGTGCCTTCCTGCTCCATGGGGATAGGGAAATCATGCTTTGAGCCTGCAGTGGTGGTAAATACTACAGCTCCGTTTTCAGTAGGAGAGGAACTTGTCCAATCAGCCTTCCTTTGTTGACTGCAGAAACTCTGCCATCTGTGTGCCTCAAGCCCTTATTTTGGCGTGGCAAGGTTCAGTCTCTCTGAGGTGGGCTTTTTGTTGCTGACCATGTGACATGCCAGTACCCTGTCCTTTCTACTGTGAGCCTTTCTTCCCACTAGCTCTAAATGAGTGTAGTTCTGCAGGTGACTTCCCTAGCTGCCTGCTGCTTCTGTAAAAGTCCACCAGGCCTGGCAGTGCATTATACATTGATACTGTGACTTACTTTGTGAGCTCAGGCCATTGGAAACTCTGTGATCACAAAGCACTAATTTCTGTATCTCAAGCACAGAGGGCTCTTTTGTTAGATATTCTTTCATGACTCAAAACAATGAAGTTGGTAAGCATCTTTGCTCAATAATGATTCTTGGTTTGGCATTCTTTATGTTAATTGTTGATGCAAAAGAAGGGGGGGGCAGGTAACAGTATATAAAATATCAAAATTACTTCTGCTTCAATGTCCTATAAATGTTTATTTGAAGTCTGCCTTCTGTGAACTTTTAGCAGTCGCTGGGCAGTCCTGATGTGCATTTGGTTTAGCATGCTTCTGTAAGACTTTACTGTTGCCATAGTAACTGGGAATAATACTGCTAATGAATAAATGACAGCCTAGTGGATGTCTTCACCAACTAAACACTTTTGGTCAGTGTTTCATTTTTTTCCAGGGAATCTTCTTTTCCAATAAAAGAGGGTGGGGAGGAAGAAACTCCCATATATCCTCTCTTATTCAGAGTGAACTTTAACGGTAACATTTTCCACACTTGTGGAAAAGTGGGACAGATTTCCTAAATACTTCTTAAAGCTGGTGTGGTGACAGCTCTCAGTATGAGAGGCCAAGCATAGACTGTTGGTCATTAGATTACTGATACCTCTCCCCTGTGTCTTTGCTTTCATAGTCTGAAGTTAAAACCAAAGCCTTGAAGTTGGAAGGACTGCATTCCAAAATCAATGACCTTAAAGAGCTAACAAGAAATCCAGAAACACCAACAGACCTTCAGGTAGTCAAAGAAAGATGACCTTTCTAATAAATACCATGTAACAGCCAATCACTTGCATCCTCCCTCCCAAAATGCAACATGTATGTGTATGTGCATACCTGAAGGCGTGTGTGTGTGTGTGTGTGTGTGTGTGTGTGTGTGTGTGTGTGTGTTCATAATTCCTGGCAAACGTGGGCTTTTTCATATACGGGAGTTAATCACTAACATCAGTAGAATTTTGTATGCCAATATTTATTGTGTATTTACAATTCAAACATTATAAAGTTATAATAAGAGTATTTCTGTTCTACTTACTGAAGTTTGGATGCAGTATCAACCTGGTTGTTTCTTGGTACAGTTTATGTTTAGACAGAAAAAGAACCCCTCTTAATGAATATGTTTTCTTACTAATAATGTGCTAATTCACTTATACAGTAACTAGGCTTGGGAACAGGTTCAGGACCTCCAATGCCCTTCATGGCCCTGTAGATGGTCCCAGTTTCAGGAACCACAGGTCAAGGAGGGGCCAGGCTGGCTAGGGAACTTGGGGTACCCTAGTGTCTGAGCCCTAGGCGCACATAGTGCGGTAGGTCTGCTTTGGCAGATAGCCTCACCAGCTCCTGGCTGGAGTCTCTGAAGCGCCTTTCCCTACACTTTTTAGCTATGCTAATGGATTTTCCTTGGCATTTTCTCTTCTTGTACCATTGTCCTTGATTCTCCCTTTAACTGACTTAGCCATGCTTGGCACTGCTTGCAGACATGTATGGGGATGTTGGACATTTCACCTGAAGCAAAGGAAGTGACATTTCTATTCTCAACTGAAAAAAAAAAAAAAAAGGCAGGGGGGATGATGACTACTTGTAGTCCAAAAGGTATTACAGATCTAGCAAGGATTTGGGGTATGAACACTCTTATTCAACATCTTTCCTCTTTTCTCTTTATTTGCCTCCCTTCCCCCTGCCCCAAGGAAGCAGGGTGATATATTTTAACTGTCCTTAAGTATACATAGAAGAATATCTGTGACACCACTTAGAGCCCAGCAGAATGTGTCCCTTGCAGCTGGCAGTCATCAGTGTCTGGTTTGTAAACCCCTGCCAGGCAGGCTGGGTGACTTCTGATGTATTTTCCAAAGAGTAAATGCTTGTATGGGTGGCCTACATCTCAGCATTAATTGTGGGGGCAGTGGGGGAGGTGGGTACCAGCATGTGGCCTCAGCCCAGAAGTTATGAGTGAAGGAAGAGATCACCCTTAGAGTCTACATTGTGAGGACAGCTGGCTTGTCTGAGAAGGCTTTCTAGGGCGATGAACCCAGAGATGCTTTGGCCAGAGAAAGGACAGAGTAAAGAGGAAGTATAGAGTATACGAGCTCATCTAGGGACCATCAACTGGGTGTCTCAGCAATGAGGTTTTTCTCAGAAAACCCCACAAACTTAGAGAAGCAGGGGCTGTGACAGGCAGCTCATTCCTGAGTCTTAAGTTCAGAAAGCCGCTTGCACCTCCTGCCCCTGTCTAGGCCTGTGGAGCCTCTATCTATGCCAAGCTCCTTGCTCACAGCTGCTCTGAGCTAGGAGTTAAAAAACACAACAAACCTTTAGTTTGATGATTTTGCCAAATAGTACTGATCTTTGAACTGTGGAAATAAGACCATTTTTCAGCTTAGAATAGTTATAAGTCCCTTTATTAACTCAGGAGCCACAAAAATCAACATCCCTGAAATGCCTCATCCCAGGAGAAGAAAAGAAATAGCTCTACTGCATATCTTAAAGGATAAAATTGCTTCACTGTTAAATCCTATAGTGGGTTTCCTCCAATCAGAGTCACATCCAGGCAGGCCTGTGTGAGTGTCCTTTGTGGAGAATTAACAGCAGACTTTTGGACTAGCTTTTCTTTTAGGATGTGTTCCAGGTTCTTCCCTGGCACCTCCATCAAAACCACACTCTATTCAAGCAAAGTTTTAGCTTCAACTCTGTTCTTTCCTTTCACTAGTGTGTTTGGCAGCCCAGACTCCCTGGTTTTCCATCCTGGGAAAAGCTATTAGTATTAGAGTGGCTTCCATGGTGAGTCTAATGTGCTCTTGATGGAGTCACACATAAACAGAATTCCTAGTGGGTGAGTGTGCTTTCCGTCTTCCCAGATTTTCACAAACTTGAGCTTTATATTTAGTTTATAGAAGCAGACTTACGGCAGAAGCTGGAGCACGCCAAAGAAATCGCCGAGGAAGCGAAGGGCACCCTGAAGGATTTCACTGCTCAAAGCACCCAAGTGGAGAGATGTGTCAAGGAAATAACAACGTGGCTGATTAATGTGGAGGAATTGTTGATCAGATGTGCCCAAACTGGGACTTGTGAAGGGCTGAAGAAAGTCAAGGTGGGTCAAAAACTAGCTTTCATTGTTTCCACTTGAAGTCTATATTCATTCTCCTATATTGTAACTATGATGACGATGTAATGTATGCTTTCAATTGCCTATATTTAAAGTAATAACACCCAGACTAATTCATAATTATTAGCCACAGAAGAGTAAGTGGTATGAGGAAAATTAAATTCAAGCATCAAGAAGTGAAAGATGGGCAGAAAGTAGACAGCATGCATTGCTGTAGTCCCTACCTCCCAGATATGCATATGTGTGTGTATTTGCAGTTTGTAGTGTATATATAGTGTATATGTATTATGTTATATATGAGTATATAGTATGTATATTATATGACATATATATATATATATACACATGGCAATAGAGAAAGATCTTTTTCAAAAGAACAATGTTGAAAATTCATATATATAAATTATATTATATATTTCTTTTTGTAAAAGAGCAGAGCCTATGGAAAGCCTGTTTTACTTTGTATCAATTTTTAATCTCGACACTCATTAAATTTTCATCATTTAATTATCTTTGTTTTTAATTTGAACACTTTCATCTATAGAATTCTGTAATTTTTTTTAGGTGAAGATATCATCTTGTCCTCTTTTCACGTTAACAGCTGACAATTCTGCTCAACTGCTTGCAAAGTATGCATAATGTGCTAGCTTTTCAACATTCTTTTGAAAAAGATCTCTCTCTCTCTCTCTCTCTGTGTGTGTGTGTGTGTGTGTGTGTGTTCACATGTCAGTTTGGAGAAAGAGTTACAGATGGTTCTGAGCAACTGAACCTGGGTGTTAGAAAGCAACTCGGGTCCTCTGCAAGAGCAGAATGAACTCTTCACCACTGATTCATCTCTCCAGCCCCTACCACTGATCTTCCTTGGAATAGTTTTATACTATGCTACAGACAAGAGCTTTAAATCAACTGCTGGACAAGGAGACAGTTCAGTTGGTAATCTGCTTGATGGACAAGCTTGAGGACTTAAACTGACCTAAAAAAAAAAAAAGAGTTCTATATTTGACTCAAGTTTATAATCTTGTAATCCTTAGTACTAGGGGTGGAGATGGGTAAACCCCTGGGGCTCAGCCGTCTTAGCTATGTCAGAGAACTCTAGTCCAATGAGTGGCCCTGTCTCAAATAAACAAGGTGAGCTCCAGTTCAGTGAGAGACCCTGGCTCAAAAATCAAGATGGAAAGCTCCACATGTATTCATATACACATGAACACACACAAAAAGATAGCATTCATATAGATCTATAAAATATATTTTGTCTATTGTACAAATTATTTTCAATTTTTTAATATTTCTTTTTATTTTTGAGATTTTTTTGCTTGACTGTTACATTTATATCATTTCTATTCTAATCCCCTATCCTTCTATGTCCTCCCATTTCCTCTCAAACTCATGACAGTTTCTTCTTTAATTATTATTATTTGTGTGTGTGTGTGTGTGTGTGTGTGTGTGTGTGTGTGTGTGTGTGTGTTTAGGGCTGACCACCTGAGACTGGATACTCTGTTAGGAAGCCTATGCCCAGAGAAGATTGATACTCCCTCTCTTAGCAGCCTTTGTCTAGGGGTGAGGCCTTGTGAGATTCCTTCCATTCATGTTGAGATGTCAACTGATATTGTCATTGTGCAATCTTGTTTAGGTGACTACAGTGATAATATTTCATGGCTAACCATACCTACCCCACAGAATTTCTCACAGTTCCCATTAGCCCCCGTGTTGGATTGAACTTAAATTTGTATGTTGCACATACCATCTCTCTACTAGGTGATAAGGGTATCGAAAAATAACTACACAATTTCTCTTTTTTAGCCCTATAAATTTGTCTTTAAAAAATACAAAATCAGCACACAGCATACCTTCTGTGTTCAGAATGACCCAGAGGTCTTTTGTTCCTTTAGATCCTCCATGTTCCCCCAGTGTTCTTATTTTAGTCTCCTTTCTCATCTTTACAGTGCTGTTCAGTCTCTGTTCCTCTATTTTTCCCCTTTCTATTTTTTCCTCATTCTTCCTTTTTTCCCCCATGCTGGGGTGGGACTACAACCCTCACACCTGCTAGGCAAACACTCTACCATTGAACATGTCTAGACAGTGGGAACTATATAGCAGGGAGCTTAGACCAACTGCATACGTTTTCAGTTGTTTCTAATAGGCAGACTCAGAAAACCTCTTTAAGAGAGACAAAGATCTCAGGTTTTTTAAATACTTGAACTTCAGTTTTGATTCCAATTTTGTTTTGCTCCACGCTTCAATATTTTTATCTCCTCATGTCTTATATAAAATGTGCTAATTAGTTTAGGTATTGATATATTTCATTTATTCTATAGTATACACAATAAATAATATGTTTCTAGTTTAAATTCTGGAAGTGGTCTGGCATTCCTTTGCAGTTTTTGTTGTTGTTGATTTTTACATTCTCAGTGTATATTAAAGAATTAAAATTTTTTTAAAAAAGAAGATTTCATGGCTACAGATCCTTACCATATAGAAAGGATGCTTTTAAATCCCACCCACAGCCTATGTAACCCAATACAATCTTAATATTATGTCCGTATACAAGGGTCAATACCATTGTGGCCAACTGTAATCTTAATTTTGTATCAATATACAAAGATCAATACCGATGTAACCCAATACAATCTTATTTTTGCACAATAAACAATGGTCAATACCACTTTAGCCTAATAAACTGCTAATTTTGTATCAATATACAAAGGTATGAGGGCATATTCAATAATCTGCCCCTTCTTCTTGGACCTTCCTGTGCTATGTCTATATCTCATTTTTCTCAAGCCTATGCACTCCTACATAGGAGAGGAAGAAGGATACAGAAAAGGAAAAGTAGGAAGTCCCTGGGGCTAACCTCCAAAACCCATTAAGACAGGACCATTTATCAGCTTGTAATCTCTTCCCTTAAATATCGGAGTTTTCAGTTATCCTTCAAATAACCAAAAAGAAGGGTGGAGAAACACCTTCCCCACCCTCTGGGCATGGGACGTCGCTCTCTTAAAGTGACTTCCTGCTGATTTGGGTCGTAGTAGACCTGTTTGGGGCCCGAACTCAAATGGAAAAAATGGTTAAAAATGTTAGTACAATCCTTTTATTTTCAGTCCTTCTGTTCTCAGCTGTTTAGATGACCCTCTCAGGTCTCTGCGGTGGTTGAAGAATAGACAGCTAGAGTCTCATAGTTAAATTTTGAGTTGTTTAGGAATCAAGAGGGTGTTATAGATCTAAGAAGATACTCTTAAAAGTGTGTTGCAAGTTAATATAAATGTTGAGTCAGATATAGACCTTTAAACTCATGGAGATGGTTAGATAGTAGAATGTTAAAGTCAGGGGCCAAATATATATAAACTGGACATTGGGAAGGTATACTGGGCCATTTAACTCTCATAAATGTGGCATATTTATATCTGTTGTTTTGTATAATACTTACTGTTATAAGAGAAGGAACCATCTGTTGGACTGAAAGGGGAAACTTCTGGGGGGAAGAGGGTGGAAGGGCGGGATAGGAAGGGGGAATAGGGAGGGGTTTGTGACTGTGATGTAACTTGAAGAAAAAAAATAAAGTATTTATTAAAAAAAAATCCCACCCACAGATATGCACAGACTGAGAAGATTTCAGCATTGTTAATTTCAGATCTCAAAATCATACCAGAGTGCAATAATTACAATATTTTTCTTGAATGGGATGAGCATCCTTCGCACTGTATTCATAGTGTGTTTCCATCATGTAGGACATACAAAAAGAACTTCAAAGTCAACAAAGTAATATCAGCTCCACCCAAGAAAATCTCAACAGTCTGTGCCGGAAGTACCACTCAGTGGAGTTGGAGAGCTTGGGCCGGGCCATGACTGGGCTAATAAAGAAGCATGAAGCCACAAGCCAGCTGTGCTCCCAAACCCAGGCCAGCATGCAGGACTCTCTGGAAAAACACTTCAGTGGTGAGTTGAAGTTCTTTGGTCTGAATCATCTGTTTATGAGAAGGGGTTTGGACCCAGTGCTGTTCAGAAACTGCCAGCAGAAGTTTAAACAAACCTTCCAGTCTGATTAATGGTTTCAGTTCATTTATGCTCTGATATTTGGGTAAGAAAAATTCTGTTCCAGATGCTCGAACCTTTCAGAGAATGTTTCCCCTTTCTCCTTGAGAGAAAAGGAGTCTACCCATTTTATGATTCTGAATATTATCTGATCTTCTTACATAGGAGCTTAAGCATGTGAAGAACTGCTTCTGTGCAAGGGGTCAGCAGCTGCTACCCACGTAGCTAAGGACACTTTTAATTGTTTCTATAAACATGGATGCTAGAAGAAGCCATAACAACGACAGCCATGTGGTCCAGAAACTTGGCACTCCCTGTCTTTGCTTCTGAGAAGTAGCGTTCAACTCTGATGTCAGAACACAGTGGCTTTCTAAGTCAGGGTAGTAAAGAAAGTGGTTCCTGCCAAGGCCAGAGAGAAAACCTTTTTTTTTTTTTTTTTCAGGGCTGGGGAGAGGGCTCATGAGTAATTAGCTTGCTGTTCAAGCATGAGGAGCTGAGCATGGATACTCTGAACCCATATAAATAGCTGACCCTAGTGGCACGTGTCTGTTTTCCCAGTGCTGAGGGGGAAGAAATGGGTGGACCCCTGGAGCTCACTAGAGAGACATGGCTGAATCTATGAACTCTAGGTTCACTGAGGGACTCTATCACAAAAAAATAAAATAAAGTTTGGGAGAAAGAGAGGAAGACAGTTGTTGTACACTTCTGGCTTCCACAAACATGCATGCACATGCACACATACACACAATGTACACACACATGAACATGTGCACACATGTCTTTGACACTCCCGAGAATGTTTCTCCTGACATGCTTATAAACTCATTCTCAAAATAAAGGAACATAATGGGAAATTAAACATTCCAAGCACTCTAGTACTTTTCAGTCTCTTTGAGGTACCTTCTCCATTCCACCATAAATAAATATTCATGGCTTTAGATCACATTATAGTGTTTTCTATTTTATTGTTTTGTTTTTGAAAAGTTTTGAAAAGCAGAGTGTAAAAGGCTAGAAGAGAGAAATAGTTTGTTGCAACAACCCTAGAGCTCACTCAGCATTTTGGATTTATCTTTCCTTTTCGTTATCTTCAAAAGAGTCTATGCAAGAATTCCAAGAATGGTTTTTAGGAGCAAAAGCAGCAGCCAGAGAATCTTCTGATCTAACTGGTGACAGCCAAGTTCTAGAAACCAGGCTCCACGATCTTCAGGTATGTATGCTGTGGTGCTGATATGGATGCTGTGGTGCTGATGTGGATACTGTGG
>CAJQZJ010033456.1:3790054-3844748 GCA_907164525.1 Lophiomys imhausi | reverse complement strand
CTTTTGGTCCTGTTTCTCTGACAGACATTTATTGTAGAGCAGGGATTGTGATTTTATTTAGTTTTTTTTTTTTTTTAGTTTTTTAAAATAAATTTATTTATTTATTTGTTGCTTCAGGTTACATCTCTATCATATTGTCCTCTTTCCCCCCTTCCCAGCCCTGCCCTCCCACCCTCTACCCCCTAACCCTTCCACCCTACTCCTCTGGAGTGGAGTGTCCCTACATAGCAGTCCCCTGCCCCAGTTCAGAAGTCAGATGAGGGCCAAGAGCCTCCTTTTACACTGGGGGCCTATGATGGCCATTTTTATTATGTTGATCCTACCTATCCATGAGCAAGGGAGATCTTTCCATCTTCTGATATCTTTTTAATTTCTTTTTTCAGGGACTTGAAGTTCTTATCATACAGGTCTTTTACTTGCTTGGTTAGAGTTACCCCCAGTTATTTTATATTATTTGTAGCTATTGTGAAGGATGTTGATTCCCTTATTTTTTCTCAGCCCATTTATCTTTTGTGTAGAGAAGGGCTACTGTTTTTTTTTTTTAATTGATTTTGTACACAGCCACCTTGCTGAAGGAGTTTATCAGCTGTATGAGTTCTCTGGTGGAATTTTTGGGGTCACTTATGTATACTATCAAATCATCTGCAAATAGGGATACTTTGACTTCTTCCTTTCTAATTTGTATCCCCTTGATCTCCTTTAGTTGTCTTATTGCTCTAGCTAAAACTTCAAGTACTATGTTGAAGAGATATGGAGAGAGTTGGAAGACTTGTCTTGTCCCTGATTTTAGAGGAAATGCTTTAAGTTTCTCTCCATTTAGTTTCATGTTGGCTATTGGCTTGTTGTAAATTGCCTTTATTATGTTTAAGACTGGTCCTTCTATGCCTGATCTCTCCAAGACTTTTAACATGAAGGGGTGCTGTATTTTGTCAAAAGCTTTTTCAGCATCCAATGAGATAATCATGTGGTTCTTTTCTTTTAGCTTGTTTATGTGGTGGATTACATTGATGGATTTTCTAATGTTGAACCACCCCTGCATCCCTGGGATGAAGCCTACTTGATCCTGGTGTATGATACTTTTGATGTGATCTTGGATCGGTTTGCAAGTATTTTATTAAGTATCTTTGCATCCATGTTCATAAGGGAAATTGGTCTGAAATTTTCTTTCTCTGTTGGGTCTTTGTTGGGTCTTTGTGAGGTTTAGGTATCAGGGTGACTGTGGCCTCATAGAATGTGTTTGGCAGTATTCCTTCTGTTTCTATGTTGTGGAAGAGTTTGAACAATATGGGTGTTAGCTCTTCTTTGAATGTCTGGTAGAATTCTGTGCTGAAACCATGTGGCCCTGGGCTTTTTTTGTTGGAAGACCTCTAATGACTTCTTCTATTTCCTTAAGGGTTATAGGACTGTTTAATTTGTTTACCTGTTCTTGATTTAACCTTGGTAGGTGGAATCTATCAAGAAAATTGTCCATTTCATTTATATTTTCCAATTTTGTGGAGTACAAGTTTTTGAAGTAGGACCTAACAATTCTTTGGATTTCCTCAGTGTCTGTTGTTATTTCCCCCTTTTCATTTCTGATTTTGTTGATTTGGGTATTTTCCCCCTGCTTTTTAGTTAGTTTAGCTAAGGGCTTGTCTATTTTGTTGATTTTCTCAAAGAACCAACTCTTGGTTTTGTCGATTCTTTGTATTGTTCTGTTTGTTTCTAAGTTGTTGATTTCAGCCCTGAGCTTAATAATTTCCTCTCGTCTGCTCCTCTTGGGAGTGTTTGCTTCTTTTTGTTCTAGCTCTTTCAGGTGTGCTTTTAGGTGGCTAGTATGGGAACTCTACAGTTTCTTTTTTGTGCAAGGCATTTAGTGCGATAAACTTTCCTCTTAGCACTGCTTTCAGTGTGTCCCATAAGTTTGGGTATGTTGTGCCTCCATTTTCAATGAGTTCTAAGAAGACTTTAATTTCTTTTTTTATTTCTTCCCTGACTCAGAGGTCATTGAGGAGAAAGTTGTTCAGTTTCCATGTTTTTGCAGACTCTCTGTTGTTTTTGTTATTGTTGAAGTCTAGCTTTATTCCATAATGGTCTGATAAGTTACAAGGAATAATTTCAATTTTCCTGAATCTGTTGAGGCTTGCTTTGTGACCGACTATATGGTCGATTTTGGAGAAGGTTCTGTGAAGTGCCGAGAAGAAAGTGTATTCTTTTGTTTTGGGGTGAAATGTTCTGTAGATATCAGTTAGGTCCACTTGATTCATGACATATGTGAGGTTCATTATTTCTCTGTTTGGTTTCTGCATCGTTGATCTGTCCAGTGGTGAGAGTGGTGTGTTGAAGTCTCCCACTATCAATGTGTGAGGTTCAATGTGGGATTTGAGCTTCAGTAATGTTTCTTTAATGAATGTGAGTGGTCTTACATTTGGGGCATAGATGTTCAGTATTGAGATTTCATCTTGGCAGATTTTTCCTTTGATGAGTATGTAGTGTCCTTCCCCATCTCTTTTGATTAATGTTGGTTGAAAGTCCAATTTGTTGCATACTAGAATGGCCACTCCAGCTTGCTTCTTGGGTCCATTTGCTTGGTATATCTTTTCCCAGCCCTTTACTTGAAGATAATGTCTATCTTTTTTGCTGAGGTGTGTTTCTTGTAAGCAGCAGAATGTGGGATTCTGTTTTCGCATCCATTCTGCTAGCCTGTGTTTTTTTATTGGGGGAATTGAGTCCATTGATGTTGAGAGATATTAATGACCAGTGATTGTTACTTCCTGCCATCTTGATGTTGGTGGAAATAGTGTGTGAGTGAGCTTCTTTTCTTTTGGTTTTGCTGCAGGCATGCTATTTGCTTCCTGTGCTTTCTTGTGTGTAGTTAACCTCTTTGGGTTGAAGTTTTCCTTCCAACATCTTCTGTAGAGCTGGATTTGTGTATAGATATTGTTTGAATTTAGCTTTGTCATGGAATATCTTGTTTTCTCCATCTATGTTGATTGACAATTTTGCAGGGAATAGTAGTCTGGCCTGGCATTTGTGGGTTTTTTGGGTCTGCAAGATGTCTGTCCAGGCCCTTCTGGCTTTTAGAGTCTCAAGAAAAGTCAGGTGTGATTCTAATAGGTTTGCCATTATATGTTATTCGACCCTTTTCCCTAGCAGGTTTTACTATTCTTTCTTTTTTTCTGTACATTTAGTGAGTTGATTATTATGTTGCAGGAGGATTTTCTTTTCTGGTCTAATCTATTTGCAGTTCTGTAAGCTTCTTGTACAGGCATTTATTTTTTTTTTTTTAGATTTGTGAAATTCTCTTCAATGATTATGTTGAAGATATTCTCTGGTACATGTAGCTGGGAATCTTCTCTTTTTTCTATTCCTGTTATTATCTTTTCATAGTGTCCTTGATTTCCCAAAGGTTTTGTGTCAGGACTTTTTTAGATTTTACATTTTCTTTGACAGATGTATCAATTTCTTGAATTTTGTACTCTGTGCCTGAAATTCTTTCTTCCATCTCTTGTATTCTGTTGGTGATGCTAATGTCTGTAGTTCCTATTCTTTTCTTAAGGTTTTCCAGTTTTATGGATGTCTCGGATTGGATTTTCTTCATTGCTTCAACTTCCCTTTTCAGGTCTTCCATTCCTTTAAGTGTCTTATTCATTTCCATCTCCTGTTTTGCAGTATTTTGTTGTTGCTTTCTGAGATATTTGATTTCCATCCTTAGGCCTTCTATTATTAATACAAGTGTAGGATTGAGGTCATTTTCCTTTGTTTCAATTGTGTTAGGATAGCCAGAGTTGTCTGTAGCATTATAGCAAGGTTCTGGAGACATCATATTGCTTTGGTTTTTTTTTTTAACCCTGTTCTTCCACTGACCTTTTGTCATCTGATTGACCCTGGTGTTGTCTGTTTGTTTCTTTTGTCAGTTGACCTTGGTGCTCAGGAAAACTCCCTGCCCCGGGGGGTTGGGTGATCCTGAGATCCTGGTGTCCACCTCCAGATGGTGGGCAGATTCCTGTAATAGACTGGCTCTCTGAGATTGACTGCCACTCTCCTCAACTGGTTGTGACCCAATTGGGCCAATACACAGGGGATTGGAGTGGGGAGGGGGGCTATCCTGTGAGGACCTTGGAGCTGGCAGGTCTCCTCAGAAAGGCAGGTAGAGCTGTGGTTGGGTCTGTGTTCTCCCCTCACTGACATAGTCATTCTGGTTCAGCAGCTAGACTGACCATGCAGGCAGGGAGCTCCACCCAAGAAGGGTGCCAGCCTCAGTGTGTCTGTTACTGACTGCCTCAAATGCTTGGGTGCTAGGGTGAGTGACCCACCCCAGTATTTGTGGGGAATACACAGTCACTGGCTCTGTTTGCAGTCAGTCTTGGCTCCTAATTGCTTTGCTGTGACTGGGTTAGCTCTCTGCCTCTCAGCTACAGTACACACTGTGCCGCCATGTTGGGAACTCCAGAAAGAAAATCTTACTTACCTTTGCTCTTGTGGTCTGGCTGTTTTTCCCTGTTGGGTGTACAGGTCCTCATGGAGGCTGGATATCTGGCATACAAGTGGGGCTGCTGATCTGTGGCTGGAGCCATGGGGCTCGATCTGCCTGTGGGCTAGATCTGCTCTAGCCAGCACTCCCCTCCAGACAGATGACTGAGCTGGCTGATCTCAGGGTGGAACTGCGTGAGGTGTTTTGAGTGATGACCAGTCTCAGTGTTCACTGAGGATATTCAGACACTGTCTGTGTTTCACAGTCGGCTACGGGACCTAACATCCACTCCACAGTGACTAATCTCATTCACCTACTACTCAAATACAATGTTTTCTGGTTGGTGCCATCTTGGATCCTCCCGGAAAACACCCTTTGAGGGAGAGCTTCTTTATACTAAAATGAGTCTTCTATAAATTTGTATTGAGTTAAGAAAATGTGGGTTATTTCAGGGTACCTGCAATAAAGGACAGGCTGGTCCAAAACCCCTGCCTCTAATATTCGGAAAGTGGCATTGCTACCAGGAAATAGCTCTGTCTTCCCAGGGCCATTGCTGTGTTCTTCCAATTCCAGGTTGGGAGAGTCAGATCTGCCTTTGCTCCAAGGTTCTGATGAGACAGAACTCTTCTGACAATGGGTTTCTGTTCCTTGCAGTCTTGAGAGGCTGCTTCTGACTTGATCCCAGGATGACTCTCCGACTTTCTCTTCAGTGTTTTGATCAATGGGAAGAATTTCAGGAAATTCCCTCAACAGCCAATTACGATTCTTGAAAAACACATTCTTTTTCTTTAGTTTTCTTTCTTTTTTGTTTTTTTCAAGACAGGGTTTCTCTGTGTATTCTTGGCTGTCCTGGACTCACTTTGTGGATCCAACCTGCTTTCATATAGCACCAGAACCACCTTCCCTGAAGTGATATCTCCCCCAGTGATCTGGGCTGACCCTCATCAAAAAATCAATCAAGAAAATGCACCACAGTCTTGCCTACAAGCCAATCTTGTAGCTGAGTCAGTCTGTGTATTATTGTATCATCTGAGGTTCTTGCTTCCCAAATGACTCTAGCTTGTTTCACATTGATATAAAACTAGCCAGCACAGCATCCTCAGATCGGCATCCCTGGGAATTGAGAGAGACCACAGAAGACCCCTTGAGGAGCCAGGGTTAGAGCTGAATCTTGGCACCTGATTACAATTTGATCAGATAGGTGAGGTAGAGGAATAACTCCAAGGAAGGAAAAATGTAGGAAAGGTGAGTAGAGACCAGAAGTCATTTAAGAGCCACTATGCCATTCTAGGAAATTATAGGGCAGAAGTGGGGACCGGCAGAAAGAATGTGAGGAAGCAAGGAGTCAACTAGGTAAAAGAACTAGGACTTAGAATAGACCAAGCTTGGGTGTCGCTGCATGAAGTGAGAAAAGAACAAATGAGTGTGTAACATGACTTATCCTGGGGAGATGTGAGCAGACATTCATCCACCCCAAATATGCCATAGATGTCACACAAAGAAAGAATTCCACCTATGTGTAGCTTGGTGAGCCAGTGAGTACTGTAGGGATCCTCCCAAAAGCCTGCGAACCTCAGTAACACGTGTATCACTGAAAGCCTCACCTTAGCATCTGGGACGACCCATGAGAGCTGCCTACATAGAGCTCTCTGCTCAACTTGCAGGCAGATGCACTTGAAAACATCTCCCTCCCTCAGCCATCAGTCACTGCCTGTGTAAGCCTGGGGAGGGGACTTGTGGTTCAAGTCATGTCAGTTTCATGACCTTCCCGAACATTGTTTCATTGGTTTTCTGTGTATTCTGAGGCTTCCCTCCCTGCAGCAAGGAAGATTTTCATTCAGAGGAAAAAGCTATATGCCATAGAATGATGCCACATCTTCTGACTGACAGCAGGCAGAAATTAGTAATGTCACTTATAGGATGACAACACACAGACCTGGTGTGTCGGTGAAAGCTGTGGACCGTCTCTCCATAAACGTCACTGATGATAGCAATAGTAGCAGCAATAGCTACTAGAGCAGTCATTTAATCTATCTGTTTAATAGTTTATTCTGCACAGTTTAAACTGTGTGTGCATGCATGTGGGTGTGTATGAATTCATGTGTGTGTGTATACATGAGTATGCATGCATATTTGTGTGTGAGTGTATGCACAAGTGTGTGTGCATGTATGTGTGTGCACATGCATACACATGTGTGCACAGAATTTTAAAAATATCTTTTTGTGCTGAACATAGTGGCACATGCCTTTAATCCCAGCACTCAGGAGGCAGAGGCAGGTGGATATCTGAGTTCCAGGCCAGCCTGGTCTACAGGGTCAGGTCCAGGATAGCCAAGGCTATACAGAGAAACCTTGTCTTGAAAAACAACAACAAAAAATCATTTTGTTCTGGTGACACTATTGATACAGTTTCATCTATATTTGTCTGTTATTTCCCTTGTAATATTATAAAGCATTTAGCAGTGGACCAGGCACTGTGCTAAGGTCTGGGGCTCTCAGGATCTCATTTGTCCCTTTATATTAATCATATAAGAGGAATGTTCTAATTGCAAAGCACCTTGAAGGACCCAGTTGAGTATGGCTTTGATTTCAGAATTGTACTCCTCAATCCTAGGGTTTCATTTTGGGATTGAGTGTATCTAGTACTGTGATTATCTCTATACTGTTCATCAGTTAAGTTACGAGCTCTTGAAAAAGGAGAATAATACCTTTATTCATGAGGCTGTGAAGTGTCCTCAAATGTCACACCTGCCATTAGCAAAGATTTGATGACTATATGAATGAAACCATGAAGTGTATGAAATACTAGGTAAATCAGACCTGTGGATTATAAGGAGTTGTTACTATCAGTGTTCACTGGATATACTACATAATATTAACTGGGCCATATATTATAAGTACAAAATACATGTTGCTTTTCTTTTAAATAAGTGGTTCTCAACCTGTGGGTCATGACCCCTTTGGAGGTCAAAGGACTCTTTCACAGGGGTTACCTAAGACCATCCAGAAACACAGATACTTATATTATGATCTATAACAGTAATAAAATTACAGTTATGAAGTAGCAACGAAAATAATTTCATAATTGGAAGTCACCACAACAAGAGAAACTGTATTAAAGGGTCAAAAGGATTATAAGGTTGAGAACTACTGTTCTAAATAATCATTCAATATCCTAAATGATAGACTATTTCTGAACAGTCTAGTTGGGCCATTTTCTAAACAAATTAGGGCATTTTCTCTTTATTCTTACTTTAAATTTCTGTGTTGGTTTGCCCCTCACTATTAACTTGTAACCTACACATGCAGAGTGAGAAGATACGGAAGTCCCTGAGTTCAGTGCTTGTCTTGTCTTTCTCTATTAGGAGATCTTGGATGCTCTACAAAGGGCGGAGCCTATGACGGAGGATCTCAAGTCTCAGCTGAATGAACTCTGTCGGTTTTCCAGGGACCTGAGTGCACACAGTGGGAAAGTCTCAGGGTTAATTAAGGAATACAACTGGTGAGCAGGAAACCATCATCCTACTGTTCAAAATAGTTCCTTTTCATTTTTGTTGTTGTTGTTGTTGTTTGAGACAGTCTCCCTGGGTAGTCAAGATCCTCTGCATCAGCCTCAGTTGTAGCTAGGATTCCAGCTCTAATACCAGGAAATAAAGTTGTGCCTGGCTTCAAAATATGTTCATACAAAGTACGAGCTAAGCTAAGCATGGAGTGGTTGTCTCTGATTCTAGCTTCTTGGGAGACTTATGTAGAGAGCTGTCTAAGCTCATGAGATGGAGAACAGCCTAGGGAACATAGTAAGACCTGGTATAAAAAAAAATTAAAGAAGCTAGAATGTTTTTATATAGCATGATTTCAGTGATTAAAAACAATTAACTAAATGAAATATAGTACCAGATTAGGTAAATGGATGTTTCTAAGAATTGTGGATTCTTCCAAATATCACTTTCATCAACTTTGTTGCTTTTCTTCTGTCCTCAAATTTGCAAAATACCTTTTTTTCAGTCTCTGTTTGCAAGCTTCCAAGGACTGCCAGAATAAAGAACAGATTTTGCAACAAAGATTTCAGAAGGCCTTCAGGGGCTTCCAACAGTGGTTGGTTAATGCAAAAATCACCACTGCCAAGTGTTTTGATCTACCTCAGAATCTTAGTGAAGTTTCTTCGAGTCTTCAGAAAATCCAGGTAAGAGCTCTGCTGACGAAGCTTCCTGCAATGCTGAGTCAGAGTAATATGCGACTGTGGGCCTTTATGTCAGCGCACTGCAGGTTAAAATTTACTTTAAGAAATTTAAGTTTCAGATAAACTTACCCCTGAAGCAACTGGAGGGAAACTAGCCCATTCATATACATAACTGTACAATTGTTTATATTTTTAAAAAGTCTCAGGAAACAGTAAGAATTCTTTATATGTAATAACACTGTACTCTGGGTGGGTCATTTTCATTGCATTTTTGCTCTAACCATGACAGGTTTGTAAGATTATTGTCTCTTAGGATAAAGGCATTTCAGTGAGTTCAAAAGGGTTGTGTCTGAGGCTGCCAGAGTTGCAGTCACATATGACATTTGTTTATTTGTATTTATTTTAATATTTCCCTCACCTAACTACAACTCCATGGTGCCATTTCAGCTGCGACCTTGACCTCTTTTAGACTTTTAGACACAGTAGTGACTCTGTTTCTCATAAATATGTGTCACATGTAGCTAGCTGGCTTTGCTCAGAACTGTGAACGTCCAACCACCAGTTTATTTCTGATTATGAAAGCATGACTTTGACAAAAGCTGTTGTTAAACAGCCTTTTCTCTGACACTTGGCCCAGTTGCTTGTATGAAGTAGCTATTCATCAAAAGAAATGTCTGGATAAAGTCCTGTGTTGGTCTATTTTGCATGCTTGTGTAGCCTGCTTTACAAAGAAAACTAGTTTATTTACTTCACCATTCTTAAAATGACTCTGGAATCTGTTTAGTTCTAATGGGTATACCATGGCGTATGGACCTGTCAGCAGGAGGGAAGGGCCATATCTTTGTTAGGGTTTCTATTATTGCTGTGAAGAGACACATGACCAGGGTAACTCTTATAGAAGAAAACATTTAATTGGGGCTGGCTTACAGTCAGAGGTTTAGTCTATTATCATCATGGTGGGAAGCATGGCCACATGCAGGGAGACATGGTGCTAAAGAAAGAGTTGAGAGTTCTACCCCTTAATCCACAGGCAGCAGGAACAGACAGTGAGCCACTAGGCTTGGCTTGAGCTTCTGAAACCTCAAAGCCAACCACCCACAGTGACACACTTCCTCCAACAAGGCCACACCTCCCAATAGTTCTCATCCTTAGGAGCCAAGAGGCCATTGTCATTCAAACTACCACAGGCTACATCAGACAGGAAGCAAAAGATACCAGGAAGTGTCCGGCTTTCTTTTCTTAGAATTCTTTCCAGGCTAGTGAGGTGGCTCAGCCAGCAGAGGTATTTTCTGCCAAGCCTGAACCCTGAGTTCAATCCCTAGACATGCACATGGAGGAAGAAAGCTGTCCTTGGAGCTCCACTCACTTGCCATACCTAGCACGTACATGCAAACACAATAAATAAGTAAATAATTTTTTTTAAATCTCTCAAGGGTCTGGCTCTAGCTGTACCAGGACCTCCCATCAGGACCCACCTTTTAAGCATCACTACATTGTAGACCAAGATTTCAACACATGAGTCCATGAGGGTACAACTTGCCCCTCAGACTTAATCAATGTGCTTTCACGAATGTCCCAATCATAGAGTCTCTGTGATAAATATAAATAACCTTCAGCTGCTTATTTCTTCTTCTTCTTCTTCTTCTTCTTTTGGTTTTTTGAGACAATGTTTTTCTGTGTATCTCTGGCTGTCCTGGAACTCACTCTCTAGAGCAGGCTGAACTCACAAAGATCTGCCTGCCTCTACCTCCCAAATGCTGGGATTAAAGACGTGCACCACCACACCCAACCATTTTGTTTCTTCTATAATGTCTTGGAATAATATCTGGCATCAACTCTAACATGTAGAATATACTTGCTTTTCAAGAGGGAAACTAACCTTTGGATTAACCCAGCTGTTGAGAAAGGCACAAAATGTGGCCACACTTCATGTCACCATTATGTCATGAAGTTGTTCTTCAGAAGAACAACCCTGTAGGGGCTAGGGGAATCCTGACAGTTAAAGATCCAAAATTGGGTCCCTTCTGTGCAGCCCTCGATATAAATATGTACACTAACCTCAAGTGACATTTTATTTAATGAGTGTGTCCTGGTACATATGGTTTTTGTAGGGTTTTTTTTTTTTTTTAGATTATTTAAAATGCTGTTTAAAAAAAAAACTTTTTGAGAATGTCGTTCGATTTTGCAGGATGTTCCTAGCTTCAATTCTCTGTGGTCTCCGTGCATGTATGGTAGATGAGCAAACACTCTTTCTAACCGTCCTCTGTCAAAGATGAGGCTGGAACTATTGGCCATTTGCTAGTGCAAATACTCAGGCCTGGAGACAGCAGCAGCTGTGTACCTCGGAAGTGCTAATGTGGCTGAGGTGTGTCAGGATGCCACTAGGACAAGGGTATCTCATGAAGGATTCTGGTCCCTGGCCCAGGCTCTCTCTGGATTCTGTAGTCATGGCCTGTAATAGAAAACACTTCAAAGTACAGCAGCTAGCGAATAGCTAAGCAACCATCCCCTGTCTAGTGTGGGAATCTTGGCTGCTGGCTCTGCAGCTCAGCTGGGCCCAGATCATCCAGTATCCAGTTGCTGGGGGATTCTAGCATCCATATAAACCTTTTCATATGAGAGCTACTGATTTGCTTTTAATTGTGGCTCTAAAAGGTGATTCCACGTGTTCATTTTGACCGTTCTGTTCTTGATGTATGAACGTATGGGTGAGTAGTGAGGTCATGAGATGGCCTGGTCCCCAAACACCTTAGCCACCTGTGACAGTGAGCCCCATCCCTAGAAACAGTGAGGACAAACCCTTCCCACCTCTTCCTCATAGGACTCAAAGGCCAGTTGTGTGTGACCAACGATAACACCAGCAATCTGCATGGCTTTCTGCAACCCTGCCTCTACCCAGGAGAAAAGGGCCTGGCCAGTGCTGAACCCAGGCTGCAGGCAGCAGCTTGGGGTCCTGGGAGTTAGACAGAGTGAAACTGCTTTAGTGCTGTGAGGTGCCCTTGGCAACTGGGCTTGGCTGAAGATGTGCTGGCCCCAGATGTGAGGATTACACCTGTATTGTGATTATCCACCTGTCACCCTGAGTTCTGCAACTCAGTATACTCAGTATGCTGTTGGTCTACTTTGTGGCTGAATTCTTTTGGTGTTCTAACATGGAAGTGAGTTTTCTACTTCATTAACTTGGGTCGGAATCAATTCACTTCTGCGCCCCAAGTGCAAACACATACTCCCATAGTGTCTGCCGTGTTGGAGCTGTGATGCGCAGGGCTTGTGTGGTCTCCTCATGGTCTTCAGTGATCTTGATGTGTGTATAATAAATTCCCTGCACATATTTGTTCGTGTGTTTCTGGGAGGAACAGCTTTGTGTCATCCCTATTCCCATTTTAAATTTTTAAAGAGTGCTTTTAACCCTTGAAAACAAAAAGCATCTTGTTTTGTACATAAGACCCATTGGGTTTTCGTTTTTGTTTTTCTAATGAATAAACCAAGTACTATCCAAAAAAAAAAAGGACAACCCTGTAAAATAAACTGTTACTATCTTTTGATAAACTGCTAACAACAGTGTCCCCTATTTCATTTAATAACACCCACTTTCCTGGAACCCCCCAGGGAAACTTGCCTGTGATGTTCTGATAGCGATAATTATGTTCTGGTGAACAGGTAGTTTGATTTTATCACATAAGCCATGTACCTGGTCATTTTGGGAGTTAGGATGCTCAGAGACAAAGACATAATACAGCCCCACCAGCTATACAGAACCACGTGGCATTTATTTTCCTAAACTGAACTGAGCCAGAGGTCATAATGCTTATTCTGTCTTGGCACTGATTACTTCTCCTGTTTGTTTTTTTAATAAGTTAGTAACAGTTCAAAACATAGATCACAATGTTTTGCAGTCAATCTGGAATTTATATTAGGAACTAAAATATTTCACAACTGGATCACTAAAGGAAACCTGGATCATTTCACTTACTCAATTTTGTTTTCTTTGATTTCACTGAGATATACGCAGAAAAATTAAGCATTAAACCATTGTGTGTCTCTCTTTTTTAAAATTTTTATTTATTACTTCAAGTTACATCTCCATCACAGTGCCCTCTTTCCACCCCTCCCAGTTGCATCCTCCCACCCTCTATCCCCTCTCCCTTCCACCCTACTCCTCCGGAGTGGGGTGTCCCTACATATCAGTCTCCTGTCCCAGTTCAGCAGTCATATGAGGGCTAAGAGCTTCCTCATATACTGGGGGCCTATATGACAGCAGCACTAGGGCAAAGTGTCTCATTAACAGGTAACAAAGTCTATGTTCCTGTTCCTTTTGGTGTGTTGGTTGTAGTATAGATATCCTGTACTATATGGCTAAAATCCAATTATAAGTGAGTAGATGCCATGTGCATCTTTCTGAGTCTGGGTTAGCTCACTTAGGATGAGCTTTTCTAGTTCTATCCATTTGGCTGCAAATTGCATGATTTCATTGTTTCTGATGGCTGAGTAGTATTCCATTGTGTAAAAGTACCACAGTTATTTATTTATTTATTTATTTTTTAGCCATTCGTTGGTTGAGGGACATGTGGGTTGTTTCCAGTTTCCAGCTATTACAAATAGGCTATTATGAACATAGATGAGGAAACGTCCTTGTAGTTTGGTGAGGAATCATTTGGATGTATACTCAGAAGTGGTATGGCTTTGGTTTTTCGAGATTGGGTTTCTCTGCGTAGCCCTGGTTATCCTGGAACTCACTCTGTAGTTTCAGACCAGGCTGTCCTTGAACTCACAAAGATCCACCTGCCTCTGCCTTCTGAGTGCTGGGATTAAAGGCATGTGCCACCATGCCCAGCCATGACAGACAGTTGTGAACTGCCGTGGGGTGCTGGGATTTGAACCAGGGTCCTTTGGAAGAGCAGTCAGTGCTCTTAACCACTGAGCCATCTCTCCAGCTTGCATTGTGTGTCTTATGGTACCGGATTTCATATTTTTCTTGTAGGAGTTTCTGTCGGAAAGTGAAAATGGACAGCATAAACTAAACACAGCGCTGTCCAAAGCGGAGCTGCTGGGCTCTCTGCTGACCAAAGAGAAGGCAGAAGGTGTCCAGGCCAAAGTGGTAACCGCAAAAGAAGATTGGAAAAATTTTCATGCAAATCTCCACCAAAAGGAATCTGCCTTAGAGGTACAGTATAGCCGCCAGCCCCTGGGTGTGCTCTGAGGTGTTCTGTGCTGGTAAATGGTTTCAGTGTCTCACAGGGTTGTCAAGCATTTTGGTCATCCCATTTTGCCTAGGAACAGGGAGTCAGGCAATGAAAGATGGGCTCAGCGCTGGAAGTATGAGTAGCCCTGAAGGAGTTGTTGGCTCCTTACACAGGGGCCATTGCCAAGGCTTATCCATGCCCAGCCCTGAAGGAATAGCCAACTTCACTTCTGAACATCACATTTAATCTTTCCTTTGAAATGCTGCAGTTTGGAAAATTATTCCATGAGAATGAACAGAGGAACTCCTGCAAACCTGCAAAATATTGGCTCAGAGTTCATAAAACTCACACTAGCATCAGGTTTGGGGTGTTAAATATGAGGGCAGATAACATTCATGTGATTTCATTTCCTACAAAGATAGCTTACTAGTATATTATAATTTCTGCCACAATGCGGAATTTCTTTTCTTCTGAGATTTATTTTTTGTATTAATTCTTCTCTTATATGTATGGAAGTATCTTATCTTTGAAAACATTTCCTGGCAGAAAAGATCCTTAAGTGGATGATGGGCTTAAGGATCACAAGCTAGGAAGGAGATTAAAATAGAGAAATGCCATCAGAAAAACAAACACATGCTTTCTTGGTTCTTCCACAAGCTAAGAGTTTTGAGTTCTCCCCTGTAAGCAGCTGTTGCTCATGGCAAGCATCCTCCACTGAACATGGCAGTAACCACGCAGTGCCGGGAAATTACCTGTGACCCAATAATAATATCATTGGTGCAATGTGACCTCCAAAGCAAGAAAGAGTTGTATGTGAATCGGGCTCTCACGGCTAGATCGTCTCACTCACATATTGTCCAAGAACAGGGGAGCTCAGGGACTGACGAAACTGTTAATCAGCCCTGCCTCATAGCAGGTATAACTCTTCCTTTTGGTCAATTCCACCCACTCCTTCCTTTCCTAATAGGGATAGACATGTATTATACCTTTTGGTAATAAGAGGGCAAGTCTTTGTCTTATTTCCAGAACTTAATTCCCATGAAAGAGATGACTATAATTCAGGATGTCCAGGATAAGGCATGGGCACCCCTAGAAAGATGCCCCTGACTCTACTCGGAGAAGTCAAGGGAGGTGTCCAGAGAAGTGACATTTAAACTATACCTTGAAGCCCATGTATCGGTTGAAATTTCCAAGATTGGCACACATTTCTCATAAAGAGAACCGGTTGCATGGGTCCAGGAAACCGTGAATGATGCTGAGAAGTGGGAAATACTGAGAAATTTGATGTGGACATGAAGTTTAGGCAGAGGAGCAGTAGAGACACGTGGAGACAGAGATTAGTATCACACAGAGCAATGTCTGCATGTCAAGTAATTTAAACTTGAATCTCAACCAGTTTCCCTCATAGGAACGCAAGGCAGATTCCCCCAGGATGGAAACTATGATGTACTCTTAAAGGTGCAGAAGACAGAGCCCATTACACGCGATGGATACGTAGGGGAACTAGCACTCATTTCTTTTCTTAGGATTCCTTGAGAAAGACTGAGTGAGTAATTTGCAGGGTCTTAAAGCTGGAGATAAACATTTCAGCTTTCTGACTATAGTATAAACAAGAATGGGGATTCGGATGCAGCCGGAAAAGCAGAAGAAAGTTTTTAAAGTGGTGCACACAAGAGTGAGAGTTCAAATGGCAGAGAGAGAGTAGTGTGGTAGACGATTCATCTCTAAGACAAAACATAGCAGGATTTGACAATTAACGCTAAGTGGGGGAGTGCCAAAGTTAAGTTTGATTCTTCAGCTTCTCAACTGGAAGGTGGTGTGAATGAGGAGGCTATTAACTGAGAGATGAATGGAAATATAAATATGTTTGTAAAGTGCAGTCTTGGGGAATGAAGTGATTTAATCAGTTTAATCCGCACCCAGTTTTGTATACCTGGAAAGTGATCTGTGGCTAATGATCAGGAAGGCAGCAGGTGACAGAAACATAAAGGTCAGAAAAGAGAGCAGAGCTGAGAAAACAGTGATAGTAAACATTTACCTGTGTCCGGCACTGTGGGCAATTACATACACCTCTACGACATTTCATTCTCAAAGCCATTTCTCTCTGTCCTGGGAATGAAGAGATCAAGGAGCCATGTATGGTGGTACAGAACTGTAATACCAAGAGACAGCAGCAGGCTGATTAGCAGTTTGAAGTCAGCCTGAGCTACACAGCAAATTTGAGGACATTCTTGATTATACAGTGAGACCCTCTCAATAAATAAATAAAAATATAAATAAATATATAAATATATAAATCAGGCTGAGCTACACAGCAAATTTGAGGACATCTGGATTATATAGTGAGACCCTCTCAAAAATAAATAAACAAACAAACAAATAATTTAAAGAAGGAAATGGGGGAAAGGAAGGTAGGTACAGAAGGAAGGAGGAAAGGAAAGAGAGAGGAAGGGAGTGGGGGAAAGGCAGACAAATGTACGGATTACTAAAATGTGCCAAATTCTCATAGCTGATATGTGATGGTACGGATTACTAAAATGTGCCAAATTCGCATAGCTGATATGTGATGGGGACAGGAAAAAACGCAGCACAGTGCCTCGGTGATTCATAAATACATAAAATTCATAAGTAGCACAGGGTTTGAGAACTTCTAGATGCCCCTGGAGCCACTGGAGAAATCAGTGGGGAAACCCTCGGGGCAAACACAGAGTAGAATACCTGTATCCTCTGCAGACCCAAAGTGCATGCCCATCTCCAGAGGCTCAGGAGGAGCTTTGGGATTCTATGTCAAGCTTCTGCTTATTCTTAGCACCCAGTGCACAAAAGAAAGCCCCAGCATTCCACTGTGCTCCGTGATGTATTTGTAAAACCATGGCTTTTAGTCATGGTCCCCTAGTTCGCCATGTTTAGCAGCTCCATGAAACAGAAAGATAGAAATGCATTGAATTTACAAATGCATTTAATTGTTCAGTTAGTATTTGACAAAGAATTAATCTAGACTCTGAGGATGCAGCAGAGAATAAAACAGGACAAACTCCTCTCTGATGAACCTTATATTTCATCAGGAGTCCCACCTGATAATATTACCCATGTGAGGCATTTTAAACTCTCTGATGTATTCCTGTAGCCAATTCATGTCCCTACGGAAAACATGGAAGACACTATCAAGTGCAAAATCTATCAGTACCCTGGACCACATGCAGAGAGAGCTTTGAGCCAATGGCCAATAGGCTCTGTAGTCCTTGTACTTTCCCAGCTAACATTTTATGGACCTGGTGCTTTACTAAAACTAGCAAAATTCCTTAAATGTTTTGTTGGTCCACATTGCAACTTTAATAACAGATTCATATGAATCCAGCACTTCATAAAAAATAGATTCCTTTGCCACAGTGAAACGTATACCACTTCATCAGCATGCTTTAATGTGTTATCTACAGAGTCTATGAAATAATATATTTACACTATCCTTATGTGCATGCACAGTTTTCAGTATTACTTAATAAATAAGAATAAATGTATTCATAGCATAATATACAAGGATTTGGGGAGATGAGTCAGTTGGTGACATGCTTGCTTTACAAGAGGGATTTACAAAATTCATTTTCCAGTACCCATGTAAAAGGAACTAAGCCAGTGGAAACAGGAGGGTCCTTGGGCATCACTGGCTGGCCAGTCTAGCTGAACTGATAAGCTCCAAGTTCAATGAGATACCCTGTCTCAAAACAAATAAGCTAGAGGGGCTAGAAAAATGGCTTAGTGGTTAAGAACACATACTGTTCTTGCAAAAGACCTGAGTTCAGTTCCCACCACCCACATCAGGCAGCTCACAACTACCCATGACTCCAGTTACAAGGGATCTAATTTCCTTTTTTTTTCTCTCCACAAATAACTGCACTCCCATGTACATGCACACACACATGCACAACTAAAAATAAAATAACTCTTTAAAGATTATAATAAAAATTAAAGTGGAGAGCAATCATGGAAAAAAGTTTTCAAGATGTTGACCTCGTAGGAATCCATTCACGCACATGTTAACCATCACATACCTGATTACACTCACACAGAACACATACACAGAACATAATAAACCCATAAATTACATATGTGTATATTTATGGATAGTGCTAATTATCCTATCATTAATCAGTTCTTACCAACATTGGATTATTTCTATAAGGAAACATGATATATTCCAGAAAGCAGGAGGCATGGGCCCTTCCATTGTGGAACTTTATGGTCTCAGGATAGAGGCCAGGCGTAGCTCCATCAGATGGAAGTGCACAGCCCACCCCTGCCCATGACAAAGCTTGTGGTTTAAAAAACAAACGCTTAGAAATCGAAAAGAGCTATCTAGAGAATTAAAGAAAATGGTTGTAGTTTGAAAGTAAAGACCTAAGCATTCTTAAAGGATGATCTAAAATCATATAAGTGCTCAGGTGAAGGACGAAATGTTCTAGATAACTGGGAAAGGGAAAACACAAGGAGGGAAGCAGCTGGGCCACATAGAGGAAGGATTGAATGCCAACGAAGGACTTTGGATCTCTCTCTCCCTTTCTCTCTCTCTCTCTCTCTCTCTCTTTCTCTGTGTGTGTGTGTGTGTGTGTGTGTATATGTGTCTATGTGTGTGTGTCTGTGTGTGAGTGTGTCCATGTTTGTGTGTGTGTGTGTATATGTGTCTGTGTCTATGTGTGTGTGTCTGTGTGTGAGTGTGTCCATGTTTGTGTGTGTGTGTGTGTGTGTGTGTGTGTGTGTGTGTGTGTGTGTGTAGGTCATAGATTGATATCAGGCATTCTCAATCACATTTAACTTCATTTTTTTACAACAAGGTCTCTTTCTGAGCCTAGATGGCACAGTCTTCTAGTCTCCAGGGATGCTTCTGTATGTCCCTCTAAACTCTGGGATTACAAACCTGTGCCACGATGCTAGCTTTGTTTTTTCATTTGACGTTGGTTCTATGAACTAAACTCGCATCCCTGCACTTTTGCAGAGAGTACTTCCTGGTGGGCCTTCTCCCCAGCCCCTTGGGATTTGGGTTTATTGATTCATCCCTAATATCATCTAAACCATTGCAGAATCTAAAGATCCAGATGAAAGACTTTGAAGTGAGCGCAGAACCTGTGCAGAACTGGCTGAGTAAAACAGAGAAGCTGGTACAGGAGAGCAGCAACCGCCTCTACGACCTGCCTGCCAAGAGGAGGGAGCAGCAAAAACTCCAGGTGATGGGACTGACCAACTGGCCTGGTCTTCATTCTGTGGCCAGATGCATGCTGGGAGCCCTGGTCTTAGCTAACATTGCCTTAAGGTGCAGTGTTCCTTCTCCTTGTCCCAACAGCATTGAGTTAATGTTTTCTGACTCTCCTCTGTGGCATGCTTTGTTTCCTTCCTGTAGCATTCCACTGTGTGTAGCTTGAAAATAATGCAGTCTTCAGGGGACTCCAGTTGCTGGTCCCTGTTCATTTCCATGTTCTCTGGGCCCAAGCTTTGTCCTTCATGTGCTTGCCCCAGCCTCTGAATGGTAACCGCTTGCTTATGCTTTCCAGTCTGTCCTTGAGGAGATACAGTGCTACGAGCCTCAGCTCCACAGGTTGAAGGAGAAAGCTCAGCAGCTGTGGGAAGGACAAGCTGCCAGCAAGAGCTTTGTGCACCGAGTGTCGCAGCTGTCTTCTCAGTATCTAGCACTAAGCAATGTAACCAAGGTAACGCCTGGCATGTGCTGTGTGCGAGTGTGATTCTCATGTCGCCAAACTGGAATGTCTATAGGTCACACAGGGTCCATCCTGACCCTCCCACAGCATGGTGTCTCCAGGTCAACCGTAAGCCATGTGGCCATGACATCTCCCTCACCTTGAAACTGGGCTCGTCCCTTTTACCCATAGTTCTTAATGTGGCGCTCTGAAGTCACTGAAGGATGTTTCAGAGATAGAAAACCCTGCCAATCACCATCATTAATAAAATGATGTGTTCCATGGCACTTTGATTCTAGAGGCTAAATAGAGAACCCTAAACAAATTTTAGAGTTTCTGTGCTGAAGACTCTCAGATTTAAAATACTCTAGAAAAAGTACATGAGTTCAAATGCAGTTTAAGATGTATTGGAGCCATAGAATGAGTCTAGGATAATTTTTCTAAAAGGCCTCTAGCTTCTGTATATTCCTGTAGTAGGTGATGATGTGTTAATAGACAGATTCAGTTAAGATTCTAAAGCAGAGTTTGAAATTGGCAATGACTAGTAAATCTCTCAAGTACCTTAGAATGAATTAGTGGGTTACACGTAGGACCTCCCTCACTGAGTGAGCCCCTCTAGAGCAATGCAGCCCCGTGAAGGGGGCAGTCCTTTCAAGCTTGCATAAACTGTAATGTTTGCTTCCTTTTTTTTACAAAAATTCAGATGTTAGCATTTAGGGTCTCTATAACATGGATCTTTAAATAATGTGGCCTGGCCCATTTTACTGTGAAATTCCCTCTGATCTGCTAATTTGGGTCTTCGCACAATCTTGATGTAAACTGTCTCCATTTGTGCACATGGCTACTTGATGAAAAACTGCTTTTATCTAACTGTAGAGAATCTGTCACATACCTAAAGTTAGAATGAATTAAGAACAGCTATTTGCAGCTGGTGTGTTAGTGCACATGTGGAATCCAAGGACTCAAGAGGCGAAGGCAGGAGGATTGCTGCAAGTTCAAGGCCAGATTGGGCTGTGTTGTCCTTACTTAAAAGCCAGGCTTGGCTGCACAAGCAAGACCCTGTCTAAAAAATAAATAAATAAATAAAATACAAAAATAAATCAAAACAAAAAAGCTTTCCCAAACAAAACCATTTCATTCATTTGCATTTATTAGATATTAAAAAGCAAGAGATATTTGAATGGTTTAAGAATTTGAGTGGCAAGTAGAAAGTCTTCATCCACTTTGTTGGGTGTGACCTGAAGTGAAACAATGAGGAAAACCATGTAGATTTTCTTGTCACTTAGAATGCAGATATATGCCTTATGTCCTCCACACCTGTTCTGACACACCTCACACTCTGTTCCACTCCTGTGAAAAATTATTACATTTCAACTAAATATACACATATTATAAGTATGTAATTTAGAAACTGCTACAAAATATCAAACTGCTAATTTTTAAGACTCTGTCTACAATGTAGGTCTGTAAGAATATACGGTATCAGCTATAGTAAATATAATATGTGAAAGCTAAAGATAACCGTGAATTGAATGCCAATTGGCCCTTGGCAGAAATTCTACTGAATGACAAATAAATCATGATTCTCATAATACGTCTGTTTAGGGCCGTGAGTTGCAACTGTCATGCCTTTTGACATTGTTATTCTGCAGACAAGAAAGGTATGTCCCATACCTCATGCAGTGGCCAGACTTGTGCCTTTCCTGGGCAGCCTCTGGGATAGGTTCCGATGAAGTGTTAGTTTCCAATGCGAGTAGCCTCAGGGAGTGAAGTGTCAGTGGAGCTGACAGCTAGAAACCCATCTCTGTGGTTTCCAGGAGAAAGTGTCCAGGCTGGACAGAATTGTTGCTGAGCACAATCAGTTCTCCCTGGGCGTCAAAGAGTTGCAGGACTGGATGACAGATGCGGTTCACATGCTGGACTCGTACTGCCTCCCTGCATCTGACAAAAGTGTGCTGGACGGCAGGATGCTGAAGCTGGAGGTATGTATACTGAGAGACCTATCATTTATACGATATCTTTTCTCAAGTCTCGATTTGCCTGGTGTACCTACGTGGCCCTTTGTCTATAAGAAATTTCTGGATGCTCTGTGGATGTGTTACTGCTTGTAGAATATGCTCATCTTTAAGCATTAAATCATTTATCGAAGCCCTGACACATTCATCCACAAACACTACAAAAAAATAAAATAAAATAAAGTAAGACACAAATGTTAGTTATTTGCTTATTTGTTGATCAAGAAATTAGCTTCAAATTCCATCGCAGACACATGAATTCTGAAGTAAATGTTTTGGTGAAACATTTTATTCATTTGCTCAACTTACTTTTCTGCCTGTGTTGTTTTAGTCAATTCCTCTCCCATCTTGCCATATCCATTTTATTTTGCGTTTGTAATGACAATAATTAATCTTCATTCATTCACCTTTTCCTCACAACTTCAGTGCCTTTCAGGAGATCGGCACTCTGCTTTGACACCCAGGAATCAAAAATGAATCAAATATGACCTTTGCTCTTCACAGCTGTGTTGTCTGCTGCTGAGGTTGAAGCGTAGGAGGTGATGGTTGCAGATGGTGTGTGTGTAAAACAGTATGGGAGAGACGGGGTTCAACATTGGAGAAAGTATCTTACAGAGTCTAATACCTAACTCAAGCTTTTAGGAATGATGGTAGATGGGCTGGTGAGATAGATGGCTTAGCTTAGCATGTAAAAACACTTGCTACCATTAAACCTCAGCCCAGTTCTCGAGACCAAATGATAGAAGGACAGAACCAACTCTCCCATCTTGTCCTCTCTCTTTCTCTTCCTGCTCTACCTGTCTGTCTCTGTCAGTCTACCTGTCTAGCCTCCCTTACCCCCACTTCTCTCTCCCTCCCTCTTTCCTTCCCCTCCCCTCCCTCTGTCTTTCTCTATTCCTCTCTCCCCATCCCCCCACATACAAAGTAAATGCTTTTTTTTTTTTTTTTTTTTTTAAGAGAGAATGTTCTGGGGCAGATGACTGGATGGAGATTTGAGGGAGAATAAAATAGAAGGAAAAGCTAGAGGCAGAAGCCAGGGTGGTAACTGAGGGCAAGCTTGCTGTTCTTTCCTGACACAGCAGGCATGGGGCCACCAGAGGTTCAGGTGAACTGCAAAGGGTGTAAGTCATAGATTAGGACGTGACCAGAAGTTTTGCATTTTGACAGATTCTACCAGCCTTGTAACTTCAACTTTAAATTTCCTTTTCCTGTTAAAAGGAGTAGTGTCTATAGAAAACTTGATCCATGAGACCCATTTCCTTGGAGATGCATATAAGCTTTCCATCCTGAGAACTTTAAAGGTCCAGGGATATATAGCCCTTCCCCGTTAAACCAGGAAGATGAAATATACAAGGGCTGGCCTTGGCAGACACCGCCCCCCTCCACCCCCCGTGACCACTCACAGGGATCCTCGACTTCCTACTGTGGCTGCTACTGGACTTCCAGTGGTTGGCTACAGGGACATTCTATGTCCCTGCTGTATTGCCAGGTTGTCAATAAAATTTGTCTCTCCCATTAAGCAGAGAACGCTCAAGACTATGATGCAAAGGCCACCAGAGACCAGTAGGTGACTGGAGCCTGGCTACTGGCAGTCACCTCAAGTGTCCCCCCACAGGTGCCCCATGGTATGCTTGTACATCACACCATTGTCTTCAGGGCCTCTGAACTATGGTAAGCCAGGAATACTAAACGTATACATACAAAGGCTTCTGTATTTGCTTTTTAACAGGCTCTGTTGTCAGTGAAACAGGAAAAAGAGATTCAGATGAAAATGATCGTGACCAGGGGGGAATATGTCCTGCAGAATACCTCTCCAGAAGGCAGCGGGGCCGTGCAGCAGCAGCTGCAGACGGTGAAGGATATGTGGGAGTCTCTCTTGTCTGCAGCCATTCGATGTAAAAGGTGGGTGAAACTGTGCCCAGTGCCAGAGAGCCTGTGACGGAGAGACAATAGCATACTTCAGTGCTGGCTGTTTCCCTTCCTAGCTTCCTCCGTCTTCCTCACTACTTCCTAGTTCCCTTTCTTTCCTCCCTCTCTTCCTCTCCTCCTCCTTCTTTCAATAGCTCTAAAGAGCAAGAGAATGGAGACTTTGCATTCAGTTGACCTGAATTTTTTCGCCTACATTTTAACATAGCTAAAACATGCATTTCTTTGTTGCTGATCAACCCTTAAAAAAAAAATCAAAGGATAATAAACCTTTCATAAAATGGGGCTATTTTGATTCTAACCAAGTAATATCTCAAGGAGATATTCATCTATTCATCGAGAAGTGACAGTGACTAGGAAAGGAAAGCCATCTAACCGGCCCCACAGTGCACAGTTGGAACTTCCTTTTCTGGGTGACACTGGGTGCTGTTTTAATACCTCCTAGTTGTCCCATCTAAGGGCAGAGAGTGGGGACACTGCTAAAGAAACAGCCAGGCCATGGTGGGGGGTGAGGGCTGTCCCTTGGGGGTGACAGCTCCTTGGCAATCCTTGCTTTCAGTGTTCTCAACCTGGCAATACAGCAGGGACATAGAATGTCCTTGTATCCAACCACTGGAAGTCCAGTAGCAGCCACAGTAAGAAGTCGAGGATCCCTGTGAGTGGTCACGGGGGTGGAGGGGGGCGGTGTCTGCCAAGGCCAGTCACAGTATGAAAATTAGCCTAGATAATTCACACCAGTAACTACGTGATGTGCATATTGAATGAAGAAACTGCTTATCTGCAAGGGAAATGTTAAGTTTTAATATTTAGACCCCATCAGGGAGTATTGCCCCATTTTCCATTGTGATGTTCAGATTTTAAAATTCCATGCAAAATGGCCACCGTGCTTATTTTTCCTGAGTTTGTCCTTCCTTCTGGTAGTCACTCTTCTGTCCTTCCTACTCTGAACAGCGTTGTGGGCTGACCTGCTGGGAGTAATTGTTTCTCTGGTCAGGGTTCTTCTCTGACTTGACCTGGAGATCCCACTCTGGGTGACCCTGGTGTCCCATTGGCCCTCTAGAGGTCCTGCGCAGTCCCACTTTGGAGGTTGGATGTAAACATACTATGCTCTCTGAGGTTGTTCTCATCAGAAATTTAGAATGGGATGTGGTAAACCCAGGCCAGCAGTCTATCCCAGGGGTCTTGCTCTGCTGGCTAGAGGGGACCTAATGCACTTGACAGACATCGGACCCATAGAGAAACTCAGGGTACTGACATTTCCAACCCCTTGCAGTCAGCTGGAAGGAGTGCTCTCAAAGTGGACAAGCTATCAGGATGACGTACGGCAGTTCACCAGTTGGATGGACAGCATGGAAGGCCGCCTGAGCGAAGCAGACAGACAGCACACGGAACTACGGGAGAAAGTGACCGCCCTGGGAAAAGCCAAGGTTTGCACTGGACTACACAAGTTTTGCATTCTGTCATAAACTTCAGGCCAAAGTGTGGTCACCTATGCACCAGAGACCTACACACAGGAAGATTAAACCTCGTGCTAGAATTTCTAATATCTTTCTAAAGTAGGATGCTATTTGCAGCTATTTTACTCAGGAGTGAAAATTCCAGTATAATCGTGTAGACCAATGTTGTATGACCCAGAGCATTTAAAATTTGTCACTTCTTAATGTTGGAAGTAAAGGCACATTCTTTCTCTTAAATTCTTTTGCATTACCATTGTTTTCCTACCTGCTTGCTTAGCCTCAATACTGGATGGATATTAAACTCAAGGCCTCCTACATATCATTAAAGCTCTGGACCACTGAGCTAAACCATAGACCCCATTTTACTACTTTTGTGCCTTTTGATCAACATCATATGGTTTATATGACTACATGAAAAGATTTTTAAATGTGTAAAGAGTTTTAAAACTCTTTCATTGAGGTAGTATTCAGCACAGCAAGCTGGAGCACTTTGCTGAGTAGCCATAGTTCCCTCCAGTGCATACTCACTGGAATATTCTATCTTGAGCTGAATTTACTGTACTCTGTGTGGAAATCCTTCAAGCTCTCTGTTTCTGCTTATTTGTATCATTTCATAGGGAACATCTTAAGTTGTCCACCTCCTCACCCCAGGACCCTTCTTTCTCCTTCCCATATCATCACCATTAGTTCCTGCTGACCCATCTGCCTAACCTGAATTCTAAGGCTCCTGATTCTCACCTTGTTTCTTGTTGATCACTGTCTGCTATATTTGTGTAAAGGTGAACATCTCACTTCCCTAAGAGTCCCTCATTGGTCCCCCCCCCACCTCTTTTTGTTTGTCAGTTTGTCTTCAAGGCAAGGTCTCTCTGTGCAGCTCTGGCTGTCTTGGAATTCTCTCTGTAGACCAGGCTGGGCTCAAAATCAGAGATCCTCCTGGCTCAGCCTCCGGGTGCTGGGAGTAAAGGTGTGCACCATCACCACTGGGCTGGTTCCCCCACAGTGAAACAGTGAGTTCCCTCAGGAGTTTGTAAGATAGAAAATAAAAGTTATATTCAGATAGGAATATATATACTCACTAATAAGCATTTAAGTAAATACAACTGGAAAATATCACGATGATAGATTGTGTGGTGTGAGACACTCATTTGGAAAGGGTTAACATAGATTAGTTGGGGTCAGGGCAGAGGGACCAGAAAGGTATTTCTGAAACAGGAGAGTCAGACAATATCCTAAAGGATTGAGCACAAAGAATCTGGAAAGAATCAAAGACATAATTCTATCATGTTGGTAGGCCATGTGTGGAAAGATCTTGGTGCACTATGGGATGAGAAATGCTGGACCAGAGATAGCTGGGGAGGGTGCTAGGAGGTGATTTGGGGGAGGACACAGGCACCTCTTGCACTATGTTCAGGCCTCCCATAGACTCCTTATCCCAGCTTGTCCTAAAATTTTCACTTTACCTCTGTCTGAGAGACTCCTGTTAAAATTCAATCAAAGGCTCCGCCCTGGGTTAGGCGGAGAGAACAGGAGACTCCATCCTTTCTTCTAGGCTGGCTAATTGAGAGGTGGGACGGGGAGACTTGTGGGGGTGCCATTTACTGTTTAAACAAATGGCTGAGGAAGAAGGTTTGATGAAACAGAACGGGGACAGGGTGGAAACCAGGAGGCCATTTCTAGATATAAAAATTTGAAACATTCAGGTAGAAATAGAAAGAAGATAATTGGGAATTAGTGTCTCAGAGACGTTCTAGACCAGATATGAAAAACACATAGAAATATTACATATCTAGTTTTTTTTTTTTACATGCACACGAGTCTGTATAATTCAGGTGAACGGATAGATAGCTAAAAGTCCTTTGTCACCTGTATAGTTAAAACCCCTTGATCTTTGCAAGACTGTTACTGTGCTTCTTTTTACTTGAGTAACTCATTTTATTGTTTTATTCTTTTGTTCTCTAGCTACTAAATGAGGAAGTGCTGAGTCATAGCAGCCTGCTGGAGGCCATTGAAATCAAGGGGGCCGGCATGACGGACCATTATGTCACGCAGTTAGAACTGCAGGATCTGCAGGAACGACACCAAGCCATCAAAGAGAGAGCCAAGGTAGGGCTAGCCAGACTCCCGTGGACTCCCCCAGATAGGAGGGTGAGGAACTGGGACCACTTCAACACTGAATGATTTTCACAACCTTGTGAAAACAGGACCAAACAAGCTTAAATGAGTTTCAGTATTTTAAAAATATAACTGGCAAAATGAAACAGAACTTCAAATGCTGTTAGTATCTCACAGTTAAGGTGGCAAAACAATCTTGATAAAACCCAACTAGAAATGTAACATTTTTCACAAAAATTTCAGAGAGCTTTGTATTGAAAACTCCAAAGTTCTGTGTGACATCTGGCTAGGGGAGTTGTATACAGTAGAAAACAATCACCTGGTGGCATTTACTATTTGTCACCAAGGCTTCCCAAGGAAAATAACAACACTTTTTAGGAGCACATTCTACATTATTTGACAAAGTCCAGGAAAATAAATCCACCAACTCCAAATGTGCATTTAAGACACAATGTAAACATTTTAGTTTTCATTGCCAACCATGATGAATATTTAAGAAAAGTACAGTTACTTCCTTTTTTGTATGTCCATCTAACATTTCATTGAAAACTCACAGGCCAGGCAGTTAATTCAAAATGATCTTTGAAATATTTCCAGACTTAAATATTTGTTTATATATTTTGGTTTTTTTTCTATAGAGAGAAAAATACAGTTCCTTTCTTTTTCTTATTCATTTTTTATTTGTTCTTTGAGACTTTCATGCAATATATTTTGAACATATTTACCACAATCCATCGTCTCCCTATTGGCCCTCATTTGTGTCCTCTTTTTGTATAGGAAAATCAAAGGTTCTTTATTAAAGGAAATTATTCATGTTCTAATGAGTTAATAATTATTATTTTCTAAAATTTCAAACAGCTAGTCTAGCTGACTAGCTGTTTCAGCAATCAAAGACTCCTGTCACTGAACCTGATAATGTGAGGCTGATCCAGACCCCTAGGTTGGAAAGAGAGAACTGACTCAAAAATGTTGTCCTCTGACTTCCCCAGGCATTCAGTGGCATGTGTATACACACACACACACACACACACACACAGATACACACACATACACAGATATGCACACATACACACAGATATACACACAGATATACTCACACATACACACATGCCCATACACATATTTATATGCACATACATACACATAGTTACACACATATACACATACACACATATACACACACATACTCATACACACATATACACACATGCGAATGCACGGGCACACACACACAAATAAATAAACATAAAAGAAAATCTAACTGCAAAATTCTGCAGTGAATTCTGCATTCGGTGATTTTTTTTTCTTAATTGTTTTAAATTCTGGTTACAGGAAGCAGTAGCAAAATTAGAAAAGCTGGTTCGCCTTCACCAAGAGTATCAGAGAGACCTAAAGGCATTTGAAAACTGGCTGGGCCAAGAACAAGAGAAACTTGACCGATGCTCAGTCCTTGAGGGTGACACCCACACCCATGAGACAATACTGCGAAGTCTTCAGGTAATTCTATCAGAAGTCAAAGGGTTCCTTTCTTTTTTTTTTTTTTTTTTTTTTTTGGTTTTTCGAGACAGGGTTTCTCTGTGTAGCCCTGGCTGTGCTGGACTCACTTTGTAGACCAGGCTGGCCTCGAACTCACAAAGATCCACCTGCCTCTGCCTCCCAAGTGCTGGGATTAAAGGCGTGCGCCACCACCGCCCGGCAAAGCTATGAAAAAGATCAGTTAAGGTAAGGTTCGATCTGGAACATTCCCCTTTCCATCACTTGCTAGGCAATTTAAACCAACAGAATAAGCTCTTGGAGGGACTCCTTCACCCACTAGGGTGGACTCTGACAGGAGGAGCTACTGATCTAGTGTATGGTGTTGACTGACATATCTGCCTGTTACTCTCAAAAGGACAGTTTCAGATGAAGGATAAAACAGCAGGAGCCAACAAAATCTGCCAGGCTCAGAGTGACACCAACAGCATGCTCTGTAGCCACCTGGTCTCAACCAAAACCTCTTGCACTCCTGAGGGTGTGGGCCTTGGCTCAGAATTCTAGAAGAAGAAATCAGAGTAGCTAGGAGAAGTGTGGATGCTCTGGGTAATGAGCGAGCTACCGCACAAGGGAAGATATCAGATAGAGTGGATAGAGTGGTCATGGCCCATGTCCTTATTCACTCATTCAGCTAGTTACACAGCACCTGACACAAAGCAGACACTCTACAAGCTACAGCTTGTAAAGATGGCTTGGGCATTAATTTCAGCTGTTGAGGAGTTTACACTTCAATGAGGAAAATAAAGCCATGAGTAGATTACTGGAAACACTGAGGTAAGGCCAGCAATAGGTTAATGCAAGGGATCATATGGCAGCTTTGATCCCTTAATCCTTCATACCTGCAGAGTTAGGTGGGGGTCAGGGAGGTCTCCAGGAAAAGGCTACTAGGATCACACAACCAAGAACTGGAAAAGGCTGATAAGACCACCACCCCCACCCCCCCACCCCCCGTGTCCCACTATGGAGTGTCCTGGATACCCTTACCACATTGTTAACCCCAAATAGAATTGGTTCAAACTAGCAGACAGTCCCTACAGGTAAAATGAGGTTGGAAAAACAAAGATTATCATGGTTACCTCTGGTGTATGCAGCCCCCATGACCTGCTGAGTTTCAAGAAGTGTTGTGTATGCCAAGTGAACAGGTTACAGTGAGGAATCTTGAACTCGAATTCTCCTCGGGCCTTGCTGCTGGGTGACTTCAGACACTTAAGGAAACTCTGTCACTCACTTTCTTCCACATACTAGTGGGGATTGAAGGAGAAGAAAATATCTTACTTAAATATCTGACCCATTCACAAAATGAATAAATACTAGAAGGTATATGTGTTACAATTTCATTAACTGACTTAGGAGTCTCCTCTATCTTGCCTCATAAAAATAATAAGTATTCTGATCTATGAGACCTTACAGGCTTGACTGTTGCTGTGGTGTGTGTGTACACATGTATGTACATAAATATGCTATCGTTGTTTAAGACAGGGTCCTGTATACAGCTCAGCCTTGTCTTGAACTCAGATTATTCTTACCTCAGTCTCCTGAATTCAGGGACTACAGTCAGGCTTCCCAATACCCAACAGCTGTTACCATTCACTTGAGAGCAGATGACTTTTGTTTCTTTAAATAAGCCTCTTCCCACCCAGCTCCAGACTCCCTGGGAAGCAAATGCTGACTGAACTCTTTAAATTGCTGTGTAAGATCTGAGCCAGCAAATTCCTGCTTAGATATTTCTCTTGTTTTGGTCAGAAGAGTGTACCTCAGTTCAATCAGATTAGCAAGGCTCAAACCTAACCCTAGGCTCTTCTCCCCCCCTCCCCCGAGTGTGTTTCTTCTGTATTGTCTGGCTTGAGTCTCCCCCAAAACTGAAGCAGAGGGAGCGTGGCAGTGGCAGGAAACACCAGTGGAGCACCATAACTCCCCACCACAGGATAGGCCTTCTCTAGGATTCTTTGTTCCCTGCCCCCTCCCCCACGCCCAGTGGTGTGTGGAATTTGCTATTTGGAGGCATCAGACACAAGACAGCTTCTCTGAAGCCACCTAATTGCTGTGAGATTAAAGAAAAAGTAAGAAAACCTTAAACAATTGATCAGTTCATAAAGCAAATAAGTACCAGAAATTAGACAAGTCACAATTTTATAGGCCGTAGGCACCAATTACTTTATATACACGGAGAGTCTAAATGGAGTCATGGAACATATATCCATATTTAAATATCAAACGATCCTTTTGCATAAATACTTGACATATTAGGATAGATGAGAATTTATCTGGTATAAAGATGATTTATATAATAGATAAGACTATTTGTATAAAACATAGGAGAGGATATAAATTAAGAAGATTAATAAATTAGAGTAGGTATCTGCTAACTACAGCCTATGGTCACAATTTTTAAGTAAAGTTTTATTGGAACACAGTATCAATCAATATTCATTGATACTGCCTTTGACTCCATGAATACCGCACTAGGTGTTAAGGGTTAAGGATTAAGTAATTGTAGCACTACCCGAAGACTTAAAAAAAAAACCTAAAACACTTAATATCAGGCTCTTTTGTAAGAACAATATGCAAACAAGTAAGGAAAATTTACACAAAATCACCTTGAAAAACTTGAATGTTAAGTAAAGGTTCTGTGTTTGTGTGAATGTTATGTAAGTGTGTGTTGTCTTGTTTTCTGTGCACAGAAGTACACAGTGCAACCCTCCGATGCTGACATTGCCCTTGGGGGAAAGGTGCGGTGTAACTTTGTCGCATGTGAGATTGTTCAGTCTTTCTGTAAAAACCGTCATATATTGGCAATTTCAAGTGGCTGTAGGCAACGGTACAGACTTTTCTCTTAGGGGTAGAATTAAGACAGTCTCACTAGATAGCTCAGGCTGTCCTTTGACTCGACATATATCCTAAGTTGCTCACAGATTGGTGATCCTCCTGCCTCAGTATCTTGTGAATACTGTCACATACGCACTTCATCGAGTGAGTTTTGTTCTATTGGTTTTTCATTTGTTTGGACACTACTAGGGACTGAAAGTCAGAGCTTTTGCATGGTGAGCAGCCACCTTATTGAGCTGAACGGCCATCTACGTTCCTACATTCTGACGGAGTGTGTTGCCTTCTTTAACGTTCATGGTGTGATTTTCACATGGTTATTCTTATTCTAAATAATCCTATCAAACAGCATGAATTGATTTCTTAGGAATAGAATTTAAAGTACACAATACCCTTTTGCCACAATATTTAAGATTATGATGTTTTTATAAAAAGTAGCATATGCTATTTAAGATATGTTCACACCCAATTCTGTAGGGGGAATCTTTGTGGCTTATACTGTGGTCTAGGGAAAATATTCATACTTAAGAGCAGCTAGTAGTCTGTGTAATGATGCAGCCTCCCAGGTCCAGATTTTCTGGGTCACCACATTCTCCAGAGCGCAGCCCTGCACAAGGACTCCTGCCCGTGGGCATAAAGAGGATCCACACTTTCTTTCTCAGCAGCAATTGTAGCGCCCAGTTAATGCCAAAGCCACCAGGCTCCGACGCTCGTGTAAGAAGATTCTGAGCTGTAATAGGCCTAGGTTAGTGTTTTGAGCAATATGCTTTTGCCAACAAGCTGAAAAAAAAAAAAAAACCAAATTTCAGAAACTTAATTGGGAAATTGTTCTTTTAATTGGGAGACTTGCAGGATCTCTCTCCAGACTTAGGAAGGTAATGTTCAGTGTGAGGTATGCATTTTGTTTTTAAAACAGGGCAAAATAAAATGACCTTTGTGTAGTGTGAACTATGGGCTGGCCCAGCTGGTTTAGCTGAGACACGCTGACTGGTCTGAACAATGAGTGAGACATGATTGCCCATTCTCTTTTACCTGCAGGAGCTTCAAGTGCATTGTGCTGAGGGTCAAGCCCTGCTGAACTCAGTACTTCACACCAGGGATGAGGTAATCCCATCAGGAATCCCCCAGGCAGAAGACCGAGTGTTGGAGTCCCTTCGTCAGGACTGGCAGGCTTACCAACACAGACTGGCTGAGACCAGGACGCAGTTCAACAACGTTGTGAACAAGCTGAGGCTGATGGAGCAGAAGTCCCAGGAAGTTGATGAGTGGCTCAAGACAATGGAGGAGAAAATTAGCGTCAGGAGCGAATGCCAGAGTAGCAGCCGGTCCACCAAGGAGACACAGTTGCTTCAGTTGAAGGTGTGACCCCAGGGAATTCCCTCCCAAGCCTTGTCAAAGCAAGTTACCTTGAGAGGTTCATAGCTCATTTCTTGAAAACATTTAGGAACAGTCTAAGTTGGATGTCTTCTGAATTCTCACTATGCTTAGAACATTTCAACTAAATGAAATGGTTCTCTGTTTTTGCACCAGTTATTTCTTAGGTTCCTCTTTGACAGAATGTGGTTTGGTGCTGGGCCAATGCAATGGCTCAGCAGGTGAAAGTGCCTGTTTCACATCCCTGATAACCTGAGTTTGATCCCCAGGACCCATGCTGGAAAGACAGCGCCACCTTAAAGTTTTCCTCTGACCTCCGTGTGTGCAAGCACGCACGCATTAGCAATCTATTTTTAAAGTTATTAAAAAATTGAAATAGAATACAGTTTTGTGAAACCATTGTATTTACTTCCCATGTCAAAAGTATTCAATTGCTACCACACTATTGTAACATAACTTTTCACAAAGACTATATTTGACACACTCTCAACATTGCAACTCAGAATAAATATATTCACAAACACAAACAAAACTCATGTTCTCTTCAGAAGATGCAGATAGTACTTGCTGTGGCAGTTAAACATACTTTTATTTTTTTTTTGGACTTGCATATTTAGCTGTTTGGAACAGAGTTGTTTCCTTCCTGAATTTCAAAGATAAGACTGCTACAGTCTCATCGCAATATTCAGTGGTGAAATCTTGTTTATTACTGTCATTCTCGTTCTTTTTGTCTAGAATCAGAATAAAGTTGTATTTCAAATTAAAAAAAAAATATATCCAGGACTGAGTTTCTTTCTCTCTGGTTCTTACGCCATTTCAGAAGTGGCATGAAGATCTGTCGGCTCACAGAGATGAAGTTGAGGAGGTGGGGACTAGAGCGCAGGAGATCCTGGATGAGACCCATGTGAGCAGCAGAATGGGTTGCCAGGCCACCCAGCTGACTTCCCGGTACCAGGCCCTGCTGCTCCAAGTGCTGGTGAGCGGCCCTCTCCCCCGCTGTTTACAAGAGGCAGCTGAGATGAGCCAAAGTGATCTTTTCAGCCTCTCCTGAGGAGCCCAGTGGTCCACAGTGGCCCTGTCCCTAGCGCTTTCATCCATGTTTAATTTTCCCTTTACTTTCACAGGAGCAAATAAAATTCGTAGAAGAGGAAATCCAGTGCCTGGAGGAGACAGAATCATCCCTCAGTTCCTATTCAGACTGGTATGGCTCCACTCATAAAAATTTCAAGAACGTGGCTTCCAAAATTGACAAAGTCGATGAAGCAATGATGGGGAAAAAGTTGAAGACATTGGAGGTAGGCATGCGTCCTTCTGGCTCATCTCTGCCCTCTCCTCCTTGTCCTGTGATCCTGTCCCCCTGTGTAGATCTAGAAGGGAGTGTGCTCTTCCAAGTGATTGATGAGTTTAACCCACATATGGTTGTACATGCTTTGGGGCTAAAGCTGATTCCACTTATGTGTGATGTCTAATCACCCGAAATGGTTTGTGTGCAGCTGCCCTCCAGGTCTTAATTAGAAACAGCCTGGCAGTTAGATCTTAAGACTGATCTTAAGTTCACATCCCCATACATTAGCAGACTTGTCCACCAAATCTTCTGGGAGTTTGCTGTGGACAAAAGACACATCGTATTCCTTTTGAAATCTCTGATTTGGAAATGATGTGTTGGCCAATACTCAAATCCTCCATTGGATTAAAGAAGGGAGCTTCACATATCTTGACAGGTCCAAACTGGAAATAAAACTTCAAAAGCTTTAAGGAAGTAGAGAATGATTCCAAATAGAACCTGTAAACTTTTCTTTACAGGGAGCAAGATCCGCTTTGTATTTGCTGAAAACTTGTTCTCTGTGCTCCCTGGTTCCATCTCAACTTGACACAAGCTAGAGTCAGCTGAGAGGAGGGAACCTCAATGGAGAAAATGCCTCCATAGGATCAGGCTGTAGGCAAGCCTGTAGGGCATTTTCTTAATTAGTGATAGACAGGGGAGAGCCCAGTCCATTGTGGGAGGTGCCATCCCTGGGCTGGTAGTTCTGAGTACTATAAGAAAGCAGACTGAGCCTCAGCAGCTTGCCTCCAGGTTCCCACCCTCTTTGCTATCATCGATGAACTGTTCTGTGTACCTGTGAGTGAAATAAACCCTTTCTTCCTCAAGTTGCTTTTGCTCACGGGCTTTCATCACAGCAATAGTAACCCATTTCCTTTCTCAGGTTTTGTTAAAAGACATGGAGAAGGGCCACAGTTTGCTGAAGTCAGCTCGAGAGAAAGCGGAGAGGGCTGGGAAGTTCCTGGAGGAGATGGAGGCTGAGGCACTGAGGAAGGAGATCCAGGGCCACATGGAGCAGCTGAAGAACTTGACTGGCACCGTCCGGAAGGAGCACGTGAGCCTGGAGAAAGGCCTTTACTTAGCCAAAGAGTTCTCAGATAAATGCAAAGTGCTGAGCCGCTGGGTGGCAGAATACCAGGAAATCCTGCACAGGCCGGAAGAACCCAAAATGGAACTGTATGAGAAAAAAGCGCAGCTATCCAAATACAAGGTAGTGCCTTGCCACCCTCTGACACCCATGTGTGGAAGTCAGGCAGGGACTGAATGGAAGAGACATTACCATTACAATGCTGAAGCATACCCCTCTCAATCCTCTCTATTGCTGACTTATGCAGCTATATTAGACTAAATATGCTGCTTTGGCATTATTTTTCCTATTAGGGACTAATATATTCAAAGCTTGATATAATCGATCAATGAACATCTTTATGGTACAGGTATATGGATCTTCTCAAGGGTGTTCAACTCCCAACCTGAGAGCCTACTATGGTTGAAGGTAGCTGTGAATGGGACTCATCACAAAATCATAAGCTTAAAAAATATTATGAGATATTTTTGCAAGTTTGTTTTGCAAGTAACTTGACTGCCTGATTCTCAAATGTGACTTTTGTCATTTAGAACACGTCTATCCTGTTTGGTCTCTTCTGTTCTGTTTTTGGTTCCCCGGTCCTAGAAGCCAACTTACAGCAAACTGAAAATGAGATAGCACAATTTAAAGACATTAACGTCTAACTGACCAATTACAGGTTAAAATCAAAAGAATTTAGTTCCTGAAGGAACAGTAAATAACATACTCTAGAGATACAGAAATGATATAAAAAGGTAGAAAAAGTTATAGATTCATCTGCTTAGATTTTCAAAGCCAAATCTGGCTTCCACTTACGTGTGATGTATTGTCATGAATGGCCTACACATTTTTGCCCACCTGGAAAATTTGGCAGAGATATGAAAATAGAAATATGCATGTATTTCTATACATACATACATATACACATTACGCACACATACATACACACACACATATATACCTTGACAGAGTTGTAGGCCATCTGAGTTTGAAATGGCCCGAAGGCTTAGCAATAGTCTTTAAGAAGTGCAGTGTGCTGGCTCCAAACTGCTTCTGAGGAAGCTTGTGGCATTTCTAGCTACTGTATCGTGCCTGGCCTCCCTGCCAGGCCTGGCAATTTGTCACTGAAGATGAACTCCTAAGAATCACTTCCTCACCTTCTCCAATTCATGTCAAATTCCAAGTATAGTTATGTTTTGAGCCTGACTCAGCAAGCATGCTGCTAGAGCTTTTTTTATTTAAATTTTTTTGTAGACTTTTCCTAAGACCATGTCTAATCAAGCTGCAGCAGGCTTTGTGACCGCAGAACTGAGAGACAATCTCTCCGTTTTTTTGCTGACATTTGTTTCTGCTGAATGCAATGAAGTGGGAGGCAGAATTATGAGCTGTGTTAGATTTAGCTAAATGAAAATGTCTCCCTATTTTCTTCCCTATTCCATATGCTTCTTTCCTCTGTATAATATTTTAAAATAGCACTGGCTCTGGTAAGGTGTATATAGTCTCTCTATAATGCTTGGCACTTACTGATTCAGTACATAGTTACCAGATCCTTCTGTGAGGTGGGTGGTGTCATGTCTGCCACAGGCACCTGGGTGTTTTCTTCTTGTTCATCTGGATGAGATGGGCTGATTTTCCTCTTTTGTTTCTGTGATTCAAGTCACTACAACAAGCAGTGCTGTCCCACGAGCCCTCCGTGAACTCCGTGCGAGAGAAGGGTGAGGCACTTCTGGAACTGGTCCAGGATCAGACGTTAAAGGACAAGATACAGAAGCTTCAGAGTGACTTCCAGGACCTCTGCAGCTTAGGAAAGGTGAGGAGAGGGCGGGCACTGTGAGCGCACATCCCCAGACTGAAGCCTGCCTCCTCCCTCTCCCCGATAGACCTGAAAGTCAGAAGCACATTTACTAGCATGGGCAGCTGGTTTGTTTGTTGTTTGTTTTCCCCATTCCTGATGACTTTGTACTTAATTAATTTCCTATTAAATGCTGGTGATGGAGCCCATGGCTTTGAATGTACTAGGCATACACTTTACCCCAGTCTCATCCTGTTAGTTTTCTGGTACAATTTACTCTGCCTTGCCTGTGAGTTACCCTGGATATTTTTAAGTGTAACACAATTTTAAGCAGGTTTTGGGCTCAAAAGTCAGCTCTGACCCAGGCCTGGTTTTTGCAGGAGCATGTCTTCAATCTGGAAGAAAAAGTCAGAGACCATGAAGACTATAACACTGAACTCCAAGAGGTAGAAAAATGGCTGCTGCAGATGTCTGGCCGGCTGGTGGCACCTGACCTTTTGGAGACGACCAGCCTAGAGACCATTACCCAGCAGCTTGCACATCACAAGGTACAGTAGCTAATCTCACCACAGGGTGGCTTTCACTGTCCTACCATTGTGTGTATGTGAGCATGTGTGTATATGTACATGTGTGTTCATATGTGCATGCATGTGTACATGTGTGTGTGTTCAAGCGCAGCTCTGAATTACGACTGCTTCAAGAGCCTGCTGTGAGTCTCAAGTACAGCTGACAATTGAGAGCTGTTTTAGTTAGGGTTTTATTGCTGTGAAGAAACACCATGACCACAGCAACTCTTTTAAAGGAAAACATTTAATTGGGGCTGGCTTCCACTTTCAGAAGTTTAGTCCATTATCATCATGCAGGGAGCATGGCGGCGTGCAGGCAGACATGGTGCTGGAGAAGGAGCTGAGAGGTCTACATCTTCATCAGCAGGCAGCAGGAGGCTGTGTGCCTCGCTGGTCATATAAGACCTCAAACCCCACCCCCATGATGACACACTTTCTCTGACAAGGCCACACCCCCTAACAGTGCCACTCCCTATGGGCCAAGCATTCACAAACAAGACTCTATAGGTGCCATTCCCATGCAAACCACCACAACAGCCATTGAACTTGACAGTTTGGAAAAATAAACAATATTCAAATCTCAGCACTCATCTTCTGAACACATTGTTGCACTGTGTTGAGCTCAAGGATTTTTGCCTCAGAATTTTAGTCTGCATGGATCATTTAGCAAAGAAAGAAGGGGTTGGAGAGATGACCCAGTGGTTAAGAGCACTGGCTGCTCTTCCAAAGGACCCAGGTTCAAATTCCAGCATCCACATGGCAGTTCAGAACTGTCTGTAATGGCCAGGCGTGGTGGCGCACACCTTTGATCCCAGCACTTGGGAGGTAGAGGCAGGTGGATCTCTGTGAGTTCAAGGCTAGCCTGGTCTACAAAGTGAGTCCAAGACAGCCAGAGATACACAGAGAAACCCTGTCTGGAAAAAAACAAAAAAAGTAAACAAACAAACAAAAATAGTAGTAAAGAAAGAAATTTCTTCTGCTTTAGAAACCCATGCCAAATGTAGACTATAGGACTAGGAGTCAGTCTGCTTTCTAGGGCAGCTATATACTTGCCCTAGCAGGGACCTGAGCCTTTCTGGGACACTTTGTCCTACTCTTGTCTCACCTCATATCAGGGCCAAAAATCACAGGGAAAGCAATTCTGTGACCCACAAAGATCAACTCTGAGAGCAGACATTTTTATATTTGTAGGTCTGTGTTCTCAGTAATGACATATACTGGCGACAGATGGCATGTGGACCATTTTATGGAATGACCTGCCGTGATCTTAATGAGAAACAATGTATTGGTGATGTCATCAATATCTTGGTGTGCCATGAAATCCACAAGCTTCTCTGTCAGAGGAAAATTTTCACCTCACAAATAGGAATAGAAAGTACCAATCTTTGTCCAGACTCCCCTGAACATGCCAGATCTCCTTTGATCCTGGAAGCTAAGCAGGATTGTATATGCTCAGTACATCAATGGGAGATAAGCAGCTACTGTGTTGATATTTTCTGTTAGGCCCCAAAGATGTTCTGTCCTTTTTTGTATCCTGTTGCCGTGATAAACACCATGACCAAAAGCAACTTGGAGAGGAAAGGGTTTATTTCGCCATACAGCCTACAGTCCATCATGAAGGGGAGTCTGGACAGAAACTCAACGCAGGAACAGAAGCAGAGACCGTGGAGGGATGCCACTTACTGGTTTCTCAGTTCCAAGCTGAGGACCAAAGTGGTTTCCAATTGGGTTTAGTATCCTCTCACCCAAACCTACTGGACAAAAGGAGCTTAGCATTGCTGAGATCCCACCCACAATTGCTTTATATAGAGATGTATCCACCCAGGCACCCTTGGGTTGGAATGCCACCTGTCATTAGCATTGTGTGGCCTATAATAATTCAAGCCTGATTTGACAAGGTTGCTTCTTGCTCCCTGGACAATTTGTGAGTATATTCACTGGATAATACGTGTGAGAACAGTGGTGGGAGCAGAAGTCCAAAAGGATGTGTCCAGAACTGGGAAGCTTGACTGTTTACTGCCCAGGCCTTGATGTGACCTCTCTGTGCTTTGGCCCCTCATCCGCATAACAATGTTCACCCATATTTATTAGAGCCTGTTTATAATTTCCAGACTACAGTGGGCAATTAACTGTAAGCATAATAGTTATTTTTATTCATATAGATGTTATTGGGTATAAATTATATGTTATATTATTATGGAAACTACAGCAGTAAGTAAATTAAATAGTAATTATATCGTCTGAGGTTAAAAAAAAAAAACCATGCCTAGGTTATAACATACAGATTTGATACACATATGGACAATTTTTACCCTTGCTGCATTACCAACACAGATGCCTCTCTGACACCAGCTGTGAATACACTCTAGCCTTAAAGTCACTTCGCTGTCATGTGGCTGACCCACAGTTCCTTCAGTCTTCCCATTGGTGGCTTCTGTAATATGTATTTACTTTTTTAATTAATGCATAATGTAAATAAATCGCAAAACTCTTTTAAAGGGTTTGTCACACAATAAAATTAGACCTTAACCTCAATGCTTAATAAAGATGTCCTTTCAAGCAGAGAATGGAATCTTGGGAGCTCTCTATGTTCCTCATTTTTTTTTGTTTTTTTGTTTTGTTTTGTTTTTTTTGTTTTTTGTTTTTTGTTTTTTTTTTTTGCAGGCGATGATGGAAGAAATAGCAGGATTTGAAGACCGCCTGGACAACCTTAAAACCAAAGGCGACACTTTGATTGGCCAGTGCCCGGACCACTTGCAAGCAAAGCAGAAACAGTGTGTGCAAGCTCACCTCCAAGGCACAAAGGACAGCTACTCAGCGATCTGCAGCACGGCCCAAAGGGTGGGTGCTCCAGAGGGCTCCATGCAGTGATGTGCTGAAGAGGAAGGCCAGGTTTTCATAAATAGTGTGGATGCCTAAACCTTTGGAGTAGCTTTGGTGTTTTGCCAGGCAGAAAGTAAGAAGACCAAGTTCACAGATTTTATGTGAACACAAAACAAACATGTCAGGCTCCATGTGAGGAAGCTTGGAAATTCAGATATTCAGTTCCATTCAATCCTTTCAGCAAAGAATTGATTATGAAAATATATATAGTTTTCCATTTATTCCATAGCACTAAAATAAATGTATTTTAATTTTCCCCATCATTAATTTTTTAACACTGTGAAGGCTGGTTTCTATTCTAACTCAATATTTTTTGGGGGCACTGTATAAAAATTGAAAAAGTGGACTAAGTCCATGTCAGCTTTTAATTATACTTTAATGGGTGAATTTCCACAAAAACTACATACTCTACATCACAGAAAGAAATCTACAATAAATAAGAATTGTTCTTTTAATTAAAAAACTAGCATTGTGAGCAAATTGACTTCTATTGTTGTAGGTTTGGGCTTTTGTTGTGTTGATTTTTGCTTGTTTTGTTAGTGGTGGTGGTGGGTTTTGTCTTGTTTTGTTTGTTGTTTGAGAGAGGGTCTTGCTGTGTAATGCTGGCTGGCATAGAATTCAGGATGTAGACAAGGCTAACCTCCAACTCATAGAGATCTGCCTGCCTTTGCCTCCTGAGTGCTGGAATTAAAGGCATGAGCCACCAAACCCAGCTATTACAGAATTTTAAAAGGATGCCTGATGTGTGTTTTCTGTGTGTTTTCAAGTGATTCCATTGTGGTTTTGTTATTAGGCTAGTCAGGAGGAACTAATGAGATACACTGGAAAGAAGAAACTGATCTGTGTCTATAATGAGAGAAAAACATATAGATATTGTTTGAGTCCTTAGAGATGAAAAGTTTACGTTGAAAACATTTTTTTTTAAAATGAGGATTATTACAAAGTTACATTGGCCAGCCTTGAGCTCATTTTTTAGACAAAGTTGGTCAAATGGCTTAAAATGAATTAATTGAATAGTCACATCAGAAAAAAAATATGAATGAGTCCCAACTGTGGTTCTTTTTATGTGTATGAGTGTTTTGCCTGAATGTATGGATTGTACTATATATGTTCATGGTGCCTGAAGAGGGAAGTGGCTGTCAGTCCCCTGGGACTGGCTTTACAGATGGCTGTGAGCAGTCATGTGGTTGGGGACCAAACCTGGGTCCTCTGCAGGAGCCAATGCTCTTAAGCACTGAGCCATCTCTCCAGTCCCTGCACTGTGGTTAATGAATGTAGCTTCCATAGTGGAATGCATGTCTCACATTCCCCTACTTCTCCATTCGCTATTATTTATTTCTAGTAAAGCAACAGAATTAGAGAAGTTTAGTTGTCCTTTAAAGACGGTGACTCGTTTCTGTTTTTAGCTCCTAGTTAAAACAAAAGCCCCAGTATTTATAATACAGAGGAAAACCTTCCGGAACCTCTGGCTTATATTCTTGAGAATTTATTTCAGTGGTTTAATGGACTCTAACAGGCTTTCCCCTATGAACACTGGGCCTGTTCTACATAATGTTGCTATAGGTAGATATAGCAGGGAATTATGAAGTGGGCTGTGGTCATTGCATTTTGGGTCCTTTTGGAACATGTAGCTATGTTAGATTTGTACATGATGCCAGGGAGTCCTGGGGAGTTAAGTTGGACTGGCCCCTCATGCTTATTCTTTTATAGTGATGTTTGTAGAGACAGAAGAAGTCCACTCTCACATCCTGACACTGTTCTGTCTCAGGTATACCGCAGTTTGGAATACGAACTTCAGAAGCACGTCAGCAGACAAGACACCCTGCAGCAGTGCCAGGCATGGATCTCTGCTGTCCAGCCAGACCTGAAGCCCAGCCCACAGCCACCTCTCAGCAGGGCGGAAGCCGTTAAGCAGGTAGTGGAATCCTGGAAGTTTGTTTATTCTTGTGAGTCATTCATTCATTCAAAACTGTGCTGGCTTCTGGGAATAGCAAAGTATGAATGATGCCTGACCTTGGCATCAGTCTATGATCTCACCACACAGATAGAGAGAACACTGTAATGTGGGCCCCGGGGAATAGAAAGAACATGGTTCGTTCACCAAAACTCAACTGTAAAACCATATGGGTGGATGGCTATTGGCTCCATCGCCTAATTGCTCTGAGCCTGAGTTCTCTCTTACATGAATCGATGCTGGTAAGTACAACAGTTACTCAACGTGCATGAAGGGTTTGTTTCAGTGGCCCTGTGGATGCCACAATGTGCAGATGTTCAATCCCTCATTGGAAATGGTGTGTGTGATACTAGCCGTGAACTTACCCATGCCCACCCAAATTCTTTACACCTTTTATAGATTATTTCGAATACTTGATGCAATATAATACTGCAAAAAAAAAAAAAACAGCTGCTATATGAAGTTGTGTAGGCAACTGTGACAAGGAAATAGGTCTGTGCATATTAATGACAGACCCAGCTTTGGTTTGCTTTGATGCTTTCAATGGCCTGAGCCTGTGTGTGCAGAATCCCAGGCTAGCAGGCCAGCTATTCCTGTGCTGTTCACCTACGCTAGACCTCAAGTGTCACCTCACTAAGGAATGAGAATTATAAACAGAAAAGCAATACTGACCTTTCCCACTGTTGTTTTTTCATGGTCCACAAACGAGGTACTTAGGAATTGACAGCTGAGTGGATGATGAAGGAAATGTTAATTGTTGTCACATGAAAGGAACGTATCACATAGTAATATAGCATCTGTAGGCTAGGGGCTGAATAGATGGCTCAGCGGTTAAGAGCACTGGCTGCTCTTTCAAAGGACCTGGGTTCAAATCCCAGCACCCACATGGCAGTTCACAGCTGTCTGTAATTGCTGGGCGTGGTGGCGCACGCCTTTAATCCCAGCACTTGGGAGGGAGAGGCAGGCGGATCTCTGTGAGTTAGAGGCCAGCCTGGTCTACAAGGTGAGTCCAGAATACCCAGGGCAACACAGAGGAACCCCCTTTAAAAAAACAAACAAACAAACAAAACCATCTGTAGGCTAATCATGCTACAGAGACTTCATTAGGATATGAGGAAGTATTTTTAAATCCTGTGCTTAGCAAATCAACATGCAGTGAGACTCTTGTGGCAAAATATCAGAGAGAAATTTAGTTGTGAATGCTACAACTGCCAGATGAATTAGTGGTATCAAGTTTTTAAGAAGTTCGATTTTCTTACTACAGAGATGGATATAACACCCTTGTTCATTCAATCCTCATAGAGAGCATGCCCATCTACTCCATTTCCAGTATGTAATGACTTAAGTGATTTACATTATTTAAGTCATAAAAAAGCTCACACCTGCCCACACACCATACTTTCCAAAGCACTGAATCAGGGGTAAAAATGAATGTGCTATTTTTTTAAACCAAGAAAAAAAAAAGAGTTAAAGGCTATTTAGATTCTGACTTTGCAATTTTACAGTTTTCATTGTGTAATAAATTATATGAAACAGTGATATTCCACCCTGTGGCATTCTCGAACATCTTCTTATCACAAATGCCCTCTCTTATCAGTTCCTTGCCTCCATCCATGTCCCTAACACCCCCATTCACTCTCTGGTCCTTTTATTCATTCTCTAAAGCCCATGATGAGAACAACCATGATGCTTGTCCCTCTTAGTCTGATTTGTTTTGCTTAACACAGTGGTTTTCAGTTCCATCATTCTGCTTCATGGCAGAATATAAATCTCCATCGTATCCACCGACCACTTTTTCTTTCCACTATGAGCTCCCTCAAGTCACTCCTTTTTATTAATGATGTGTTCTACTTAAAACATCCCAAACAAAACTTAATTTTTTTGTGTGCTAAACAAAGTGTTTCTCACAATGGCCTTCTGCCAGAACAGGGACAGTCAGGGCTATTACACTGAGAAACCCTGTCTCGAAAAGACCAACAAAACAAAGCAAAAAAAAAACCAAACACATACCAGCAACAATCTGGGTGACCACAAGAAACTAATGCAATGATTTGATTCTGTTCAGAACCGCATGGTTTTATAAGGAATGGAATAGGAATTGAGAAGATGAGAAAAATTGTGCAGATTTGTCCTTGAAGTTAATTCTAGCATAATCATTTGAAACTGTTTCTATTGGTTAGAATTAAGGTAACTTTATTAGTCACAAAATAAATCATTATCCTTTAAATTACATGTACTTTTTTATTTTTACATTTATTTGATATGTTTTTTTTTTTTTTTAAGACAGGGTTTCTCCATGTAGCCTTGGCTGTCCTAGAACTCATTCTGTAGATTAGGCTGGCCTCGAACCCACAGAGATGCCTCTGCCTTCTGAGTGCTAGGATTAAAACTCAATTCTTGACTTCGTATTCCCTTGTTATTTCGAAAAGTTTATCTGTTTGAGTCAGATGTACTCCCCTGGGTGATAGGACATGAGATGGTGTTTTTCACACTGGTTACTTGTTAGTAATAATAACTGGAAATGAAACATCAGTCACGTTGCACATAGCATACCCAAGAAACTGCCTCTCACTTTTTGGGAGACAGAACCATATTTGTTTATGTCCGTGTAGGGAGCTGACAAGTCCTCTGTGCTCCTCAGTGCTGCTTGCATCCCCCACAGGCTGTTCACTCCAGGTTAAGAGCAGCATTCAGGCCCAGGCCTGGCCACGATTCTTCCAATGCAGTTCCATCATCTGTTGCGATAAATTCCAAACTTTATGCCACAGTCCACGGATAAGGTGTTGTCAAAATTTCTCCAACAGAGAAAGATTTGAGGTAGCAAAGAGTTCACTTCTTAAAATCTGATAGGACTAGAGCAGTGGTCTGGACTTGGAGGGTGTCATGTTTTGCCATCAGCACCCCCACCCCACCTCTTCCCAGGGTCATTTAGCGGTGATTACGCACATTGTTAAGTTGCCACAGTTAACAGTAGTTATGATGCTACTGACTGAATAGATACAGTCCAAGGATGCTACTGAACATCCCATGGTGTACAGGAAAGACCTACCCTCAAAGAGTAATTTTTTTCAGGTGTCCATGGTTCTGAGATTAGAGACTGTTGACTTGAGGCAAAAGCCAGAACACTGGGATATTTGACTTTTATCTCATTTAGCACAGTAGCTTCCAGTTCCATCTGTTTTCCATCACAGAACAGGCTTTTGTCTTTCCTTAGAGCAGAATTAGACTCCTCTGTGGGCACACAGCACATTTCCTTTAGACCGCGAGCCTTCTTGGGCCATTCCTTGTCTTCCAGCTCCTTATCATAGCTGTGTTTAATTCCCTTTGAGAGCCTCCGTGACTTGGTCCCTGTCTACTCCCTTGACCTCTGCTCTCTGCTCCAGCCTTTGTACCCCCTGTCCATCTTAAGATCGTCCTTATACCTCCTGAATGAATATGCTCAGCTCTAAGCCTCCAGGCGGTCTTGGAGATACACTGCTTGTGGAATAGCAAGGCTTCCTCCACGCAGTCTAGACAGCCTCTCACCACCTTTTCTTTCACACTTGGTGCTTAGCACAAGTGTCCTGAACATCCATCTGCTGGCACATTACCTTGTTTGTCCTAAGAGTGACGGTCCCATGAGAGCCAAGGTTGTGTTGTATGGACCGCTTTACACCCAGTATCTATTAACGTACACTTCCTCAATGCTCAGCATCTATAAAGAGACCCATGTTTCTATAAAGAAATAGGAAAAAAAATTCTACTCGCATAAGCCCTTCTTGGGATTTGATAAAAGTAAGAATGGATGAAGACGTTCTTGAAGAGAAAGGAACCCTAGCAAAGCTTCCCAACTCACCCTGACTCTGGTCTTGTGTCCACGCTAGACACAAGTGTGTGAATAAGCAGAGATGAATACTCTGCAGTTTCTTTTTCTGAAGTGACAAAGAAAAAGAATTCTGGTTGAAAATCTAGGAAGACTGCAGACGAGCCTTGGGTTCTCCCCCCTTCCCAGACCACGCAGACAGCTTTAATTATAATGTGAAACAGATGGTGGACAAACAGATCCACCCGTGTGTTTGGAATTCTCTCCCATGAGTCACAAATATATTTCAGGACGGTGTTGAAAACATTGACACAATAAGATGGTTTTTGAAATATCAGTAAAATGCTACCAACCACACCGCTTGCTGGGTGCCATCTACCTCACTCTGACAATTGCTTTTTTAATTTTTTCAGGTCAAACACTTCAGAGCTCTGCAAGAGCAGGCAAGGACCTATTTGGATCTCCTTTGTTCCATGTGTGACTTGTCAAACTCCTCAGTGAAGAACACAGCAAAAGACATTCAGCAAACAGAGCAGCTGGTAAAAAAAAAAAAAAAAAAATCATGACCACAACAAATTGTCTGTTTTGTCTGCCCTGCTTTGTCTCTTCTTCTTCAAAGGGTAGAAGGTTTAAAGAAAACATTTCTAGGGATATTCTTGCTATAATCCTCTTAGATCCATAATAATGAATCAATTTATGAATTATAGCCATCATAGAAAGTGTATACTAATGTAGTGGAGTCACAACTGAATTGTCTATTCATCGACTACCACCCGCACCTTCTTTTGCTTTAATTACAAGTCTCTGACTGTTTTCGTATTCCCTCCAATTTTTGTTGTTGTTGTTCCTTTCTCCTTTCCTATCCTTTTCTTTAAGTAATACTCAGTCTGAAGAGTCCTCCTGCCCTTGCTTCTTTGTATCAGGGCTGCCAATAGGCTAGGGCTTAAATCCTTGCAAAAGGTGATATAATCAAGTATCTTTAATAGTTGTAATAAAACAAATTATATACTTCCCAAAGCCAGAAGAACAGATCTAAAGGCAATCTGAAGCATTAATAGGGCAGTGTGTAGCCATGTGGTGGATCTGAGAGCCCACCATTGGGGTAGGGGTAAGGGAGGTTGAATCAGGAGGATTGTCAGGTCACCTAGGCAACTGTATGGCACCCCATTTCAAAAAAGAAAGAAAGAAAAGAAGGAAGGAAGGAGGGAGGGAGGGAGGGAGGGAGGGAAGGAAGGGTAAAAGAAAAAGAAATAAAACAAATGCAAAAACAGATAGCAACATCAAATCCTTGGGGTTTTATATGATGAAAAGACAAATGTATAAGAGATGCAAGTCTTTCTAAATTACTCAAACCCCAATTTACCTTACAAATAGATGTATCTAGTGCTCAATCTGATGAGAAAAGCTCTTGGGGCAGCTTTTGATTTCGTACATTGCTAAAATTTCTTGAATCTTTGCAATACTCATTAAAATCACATGGGAGAACTCTTAGATATTTCAATTCTTTAGAAACTCTTTAGCCTAAAGGAAATCTGTTTTGTTTTTTTCCTTTTTTTTTTTTTTTTCTCAACACAAATAAGCAGGTACTTTTCGGATCTAGCTAAGTGTGAGCTAAGTGTCCGGCTGATAACCCCCACGTCGGATTCACTAAACAGACAGATGAGGCTGTGGAAAACTGATAACATTTAATTGTGTCTTCTCCAGATTGAACAAAGGCTGGTCCAAGCACAGAACTTGACTCAGGGCTGGGAAGAGATCAAACACCTGAAGGCCGAGCTCTGGATTTACCTGCAGGATGCTGACCAACAGCTGCAGAATATGAAGAGGAGACACTCCGAGCTGGAGCTGAATATTGCTCAGAACATGGTCTCACAAGTAAAGGTGGGAACTGATACCTCCACAAGGGGCATAGAGGGGGGAGGCCAAGCAGAGCAAGAGATGCAATGTCCTCCATAATCCACTCCTATATGCCCTGGAGTTTGTGAGTCCTCAGACACTGGGACAGCCATTGAGAGAATAAGAGGGAGAGAGAGTATCAGCAGCAGACAAGCGTAGGATGAGCTCAATGATGTGCAGGCATAGTCCTCTGTACTAGGAGGCTGGGGAGGGAAAATGACTTGAGCCCAGGAAGACAAGGCTAGCGCAGGCAATGGAACAAAACCCAGTATATAGATAATATTTTGTGTATATTCTCAGAGTTCTACATGGCCATTTTCATATGAAACAGTACTGTTTGCAGGCAAGACAGCGGATCTTTAGCCCACAGAACCAGAGGACTGCTGTTTAACAAACACAGGGCCTTATTGTTCAGATTGTTATTGCCATGTAGTTATAGCTATAGGAATGTAAACCTACTTGCTAAATGCATCCTTAATATGCAGTTAATTTAAATGAAGCAGAAATGTGATTTATACTCTATATATGTGATTTATACTCTATATAACGTGTATACTCGAGAATTATTATAAGTATATTAACTTGATTAGGAAGGTTATATTTTAAATAAGCTTTAAGATTGTTTTCTTTGATAATGAGTTATTTCTATTTTCTACTTGAATATTATTTGTAACTATAGAAGAAAAAAGAATAAAGGGAACCTGAATTAAATTTATTTTTCCATGTAAGCATAAACTCTTTACATTTTTTTTTTATTTAAAAGATTTTTCGCCAGGCGTGGTGGTGCACACCTTTGATCTCAGCACTAGGGAGGGCAGAGGCAGGTGGATCTTTGTGAGTTCAAGGCCAACCTGGTCTAAAAAGTGAGTCCAAGTGAGTCCGGGATAGCCAGGGCTGTTACCCAGAAAAACCATGTCTCAGAAAAAAAGAAAAAAAAAGGGAAAGAAAAGAAAAAACACACTTCTAGATTTTTGTTTGTACTTCTCAAAATAACACAAAGCAAGAAAATATCAACATTAGTCTGATTCTTCCACAGTTGAGAAGTACAACAGAAATCATCAACTGTGTAGTACATTCATGTTCTGGAGAAAGAATGGTGGTTTTTAAATTTTCAGATTTTTTTTTTTACTATATCTAAAGGTATTATTATATCTGTGTTTCAGTCTGTTCATTCAGGAGGATTTATAGCTTATTTTCTGTTTTGCATTGTTATCTTTAGGATTTTGTTAAGCAGCTACAGAACAAACAGGCCTCTGTGGGTGCCATCATAGAAAAGGTAAATGAGTTAACAAAGAGCCAGGAGTCTTCTGAACACAAGGAAATAAGCCACTTGAATGACCAATGGCAAGGTCTTTGCCTCCAGTCTGACGAGCTATGTGCACAGAGAGAAGAGGACCTTCAGAGAACCAGCAATTACCACGACCACATGAACATTGTTGAAGCCTTTCTCGAGAAATTTACTACAGAATGGGACAACCTGGCCAGGTAGCAGAAATCATCAGCAGTGCCCCATGATGCTAAGTCAGAAGTTAATAGAATATCACTAACATCTTAGTGTAGTGCAGGTGTAGACCAGAGGGCTTCCTGGTTTAATTTAGCATGAATTACCGATAAGCAAAAGAGACACGTTTGTCTGTGTGGTCTCCAACACTATCCCAAAGATAACAATATGTCTGTTTTCATATTGTTTTACTGACAATCACTGGTTCCCTTCTATGACTCTGTCAAGTGATTCCATCTTGAACATTCATATTCCAAAAGTTTCTCTGCAAGTCTGTGAAGTAATATTTTCTGTGTACTTTAGTCAAGGTTGGTCACTATATAAGATACTTTTGTTGTTGTTGGTGCTCTGACCAAATATTATTTAAGCTCAGAGTTTGAGGGGATACAGCCCATTGTAGAGGGAAAGATATGTTGATAGGCATCACTCCAGTGGGAGAGGTGTACATTTGGCCTATCATATCTTGAAACAGGAAGCAGAGGGCAGATAGGAAGCAAGCTGAATTATTAGACCTGAAAGCTCGTTCTGACAACCTACTTACTCTAGCAAAGCTCCACTTCTTAAAGGCTTTACAACCCTCCAAACAATGCTACCAGCTGGGCACCAAGTGTTCAAACACATGAGCCTATGGGGGAATATTTCAGCTTCAAACCACAACAGTCATATTGTAGAAAATAATTTTGAGATTCAGTTAATATTTGCTCCTTGAGTTCCTTGTAGCTTTTATTCTTTGAAAAGCAGGGACTTGTCTTCCACACACACTAGTATATTATGTAAAAATATTTTCATGCTTTTGAACAGTACAATTATTAAAAAATGAACTTTTCAACATAACCTACTAGGTTATTTTTTATTTTTTATTCTTGTTTTTTGTTTTTTTGCAATAAAAACTGACAAAAGTATTCCAGAATAGATAAATCATGGTGGTGTTTTGCTGTTTGTTTATTGTGGCATACTATTACCTCATTTTTAACTCTTTCTTAATGGTCAGCACGTTACTGTTTTTTTTAAATAAATGCAATAAATATCAGCTATACTCCCCATATATCTAGCTTACAGTTATTCTACATGTACCTTAAACCTCACGTAGCCACAACCAAACTCAATCATACTGCTAACTGTCAGCCTGATTTCTTATACTTCAGAGCTGATTACCTGTAAATTCAAGACAGATTATTATATCTAACTTTTTCATCTGGGCTTTGTAATGAAAAGGTGATGGTTTACATCACACATTTAGTTTTAACTTTTCTCATATATAAGTACAGAGATATATTAAAAATAACCAGGTATGTATAGATAGCCCCTGAGCCATTAGTCACACCTAGATTGTACCACCTAGCATTATACCATTTATTGTCCCTTGGTCCAAGAAAAATGACTATAAATAGGTTATTTTTTATTGCATTGAATACTATTTTTATGAGTTGGTAGATCTGTGTTTCTCTATATGTAACACCACACTTGTGATACTAGGCAGATAGTAAGATCCAGAGAAAACTAAGTCACTAGGAGATACGATTGGAGGGTAGCATTGTCTACTAAGAAGAGTTGAGAAGCATGGAGGCAACTTGATCTAATTCAAGGGCTAAGTGAGACTTGAACTCCTAATGCTAACAACTCTTTCAGTCAACCATAAGTTGAGATAGTCATCGTGAATCTAAGTTCTGAGTGTCCCCTCAATGAAAATGCCAAAATGTCACTTAAGAGGGTAAGAAACTGACTTGCTCCTGTGTTATCTATGCATTTATAGATCCAATGCAGAAAGCACGGCTGTCCACTTGGAAGCTCTGAAGAAGTTAGCCTTGGCGTTGCAGGAGAAGAGGTACTCGATTGAAGACTTGAAAGACCACAAACAGAAGCTGGTGGAACACTTGAGTCTAGATGACAGAGAGCTGGTGAGAGAACAGACCAGCCACTTTGAGCAACGCTGGTTTCAGCTCGAGGACCTTGTCAAAAGGAAAATTCAGGTGTCAGTCACCAACTTGGAGGAATTAAACGTGGTACAATCCAGATTCCAGGAGCTGATGGAGTGGGCAGAAGAGCAGCAGCCCAACATTGTGGAGGCTTTGAAGCAGAGCCCACCTCCTGACATGGCTCAGAACCTCCTCACAGACCACCTGGCCATCTGCAGTGAGCTGGAGGCCAAACAGATGCTCCTGAAGTCACTGATAAAGGATGCAGATCGGGTGATGGCCGACCTTGGCCTCAATGAACGGAAGGTGGTCCAGAAGGCACTTTCAGATGCTCAGAAGCATGTGAGTTGCCTCAGCGACTTAGTGGGCCAGAGAAGGAGGTACTTGAACAAGGCTCTGTCTGAGAAAACCCAGTTTCTCATGGCAGTGTTTCAGGCCACCAGCCAGATCCAGCAACATGAGCGAAAGATCGTGTTCCGGGAATATATCTGTCTGCTTCCAGATGATGTGAGCAAGCAGGTCAAAACATGTAAGACTGCCCAGGCCAGCCTCAAGACTTACCAAAATGAGGTCAGTGGGCTTTGGGCACAGGGTCGCAGACTAATGAAAGGCATAACGGAGCCAGAAAGGGCCGAAGTGCTGGGGAAGCTTCAGGAGTTGCAGAGCGTCTACGACACTGTTTTGCAAAAATGTAGTCACCGGTTGCAAGAGCTGGAGAAGAGTTTGGTCTCTAGAAAGCATTTCAAGGAAGATTTTGATAAGGCCTGCCATTGGCTTAAACAAGCAGACATTGTCACATTTCCTGAAATCAATCTCATGAGTGAGGGGGTTGAGCTCCATGCACAACTGGACAAATACCAAAGCATCCTGGGACAGTCTCCAGAGTACGAAAACCTTCTGCTCACACTGCAGAGGACCGGGCAGGCCATGCTGCCATCGCTAAATGAAGTTGATCATTCCTACCTCAGTGAAAAACTCAGTGCTCTGCCTCAACAATTCAACGTCATCATTGCCTTGGCCAGGGACAAGTTCTATAAAATCCAAGAAGCAATTCTGGCCCGAAAGGAATACGCTTCTTTGATCGAGTTGACAGCCCAGTCTCTGCGCAACCTGGAAGAGCAGTTCCTAAAGATGAGGAAAATGCCCTCAGACCTGATTGTAGAGGAGAGTGTGTCTCTTCAAGAGAGCTGCAGAGCCCTTCTGGGTGAGGTGGTGGGCCTTGGGGAAGCTGTGAATGAACTGAACCAGAAAAAAGAAAGTTTTCGCAGTACAGGTCAGCCTTGGCAGCCAGAGAAGATGCTACAGCTGGTTACCCTGTATCACAGGCTGAAGCGACAGGCTGACCAAAGGGTCAGTTCGTTAGAAGACACCACCAGCGCTTACAAAGAGCATGTGAGGATGTGCCAGCAGCTACAGAGTCAACTGGATGTCGTGAAAACAGAGCAGGCCAAAGTGAACGAGGAAACGCTGCCTGCAGAGGAGAAGCTCAAAGTCTACCACTCACTGGCAGGAAGCCTGCAGGACTCGGGGATTCTGCTCAAACGAGTGGCCGTGCACCTGGAAGATCTAATTCCACAGCTCGATCCCTCGGCTTATGAGAAAGCCAAGGGTCAGGTTCATTCCTGGCAGGAGGAGCTGAAGCAGTTGACATCTGTCATCGGGGAGATGGTGACAGAGTGTGAGAGTAGAATGGTACAGAGCATAGACTTCCAGACGGTGATGAGCCGTTCCCTCGACTGGCTTCGCAGGGTGAAGGCGGAGCTCAGTGGGCCAGTGTGCCTTGACCTCAGCCTGCAGGACATCCAGGAGGAGATCAGAAAGATCCAGATCCACCAGGAGGAGGTCCAGTCAAGCCTCAGGATCATGAGCGCCTTGAGTCACAAGGAGCAGGAGAAATTCACCAAAGCCAAGGAGCTGATTTCTGCAGACCTGGAACATACTCTGGCTGAGCTCAAGGAGCTAGATGGAGCCGTGCAGGAAGCCCTGTGTGCCCGGCAGGTCTGTAGGGGGCGCTCTATCTTCCTTTTTCAGGCTGCCTAGCTATAAACATGTGAAGAATCTGGTTTGGGTTGATTCTCTGTTTAAAACCCCAGTGCTTTATTTTACTCAAGTCTGTGGGTCATGCATACAAGTCTAGAAATTGGGATGTGGAGCCAGAAAGATTAAGAGTTCAAGGTCATCCTAAACTACAAACCACTGTGAGACTATCCTGAGCAAAACTAGACACCCCCCATCTCTCTGTCTGTCTGTCTGTCTGTCTGTCTGTATGTCTCTCTCTCTCTCTCTCTCACACACATACACACACACACACACACACACACACACACACACACACACACCAAACAACAACAATAAAACAATCGAACACTTCTTTTTTTGATAGTTCATTAGATCATCCTCAACAGTGATTTTAAAGACTGTTTTTATTGTTTCTATGTGTGGTCATTGTCACGTGTCCCGTATTGGCTACATTTTGCTTAGATTGGTATAGTATGCCATTTTCCCCCCTCACCTTTAAGGGAGATAATAAATGATTTTGATAACGTAGCTTGCAACAGAGTCCAGCCAACCTCAGAATCTTCTTTCTTTTTTACAATTGACTTATTTATTTTTATTGGCATACATTCACTATACATGGCTCTGGGTTTCATAGGGGCATTTTTTTTTAAATTACTGCCCCCTCCCCCCATTAGTCTCCTGCCTTTCCCTAGTCAGTTTTCGTTTTCATATTATATACATACATGCGTATGTGTGTTTGCACCTACATAAGATCTAGGATCCATAAACATCGTATGAGATTCTCCAGTTGCGCTCATTCCCCTACGAAAGACATCCTCTTGTTCTTTGTGGTTAAATGAAATTCCACTGCATATGCATACCACATTGTCTTTTCCATTCCTGTCGGTGGACCCTTGAATCAACTCCATAACTAAAGTATCGTGAACAGTGCTGTAGTAAATAAACGTGGATGTTCAAGTGTCTCTGTGACATGTTGACATAGAACCCTTTGGGAAAATACCCAGGAGTGGTATGGCTGACTTATACAGCAGATCTGTTTGCAGTTTTTTGAATGGCTAATGTGATGGGCATATTATTCAAAAATTTGAAATGTGCAGAGCTTTACCCTTTCACACTGCTCCCTTAACAGTAAGGAATGTCGACATTATTTTAGGTGTTACGGGGGGTATAAAGATGACTTCAAGTATGGCAGGATGTGAAGGATGTAGGATTACATGCACAGCAGGATGTGAAGG
>CAJQZJ010033456.1:3774123-3790044 GCA_907164525.1 Lophiomys imhausi | reverse complement strand
GGATTACATGCACAGCAGGATGTGAAGGATGTAGGATTACATGCACACAGGATGTGAAGGATGTAGGATTACATGCACAGCAGGATGTGAAGGAACAATGTAGGATTACATGCACATACTGCAGCAGCGCTTTGCACAAGTTCCTTGAGCATCTTTAATCAGCAGAAGTCCTGCGAATAATTTCCACAAAGAGACACTCAATTATTAATAGAATATATGTCCAATGGATATTTGGTGCCCTTTTTATACCACATAAAATCTGGCACTTTAAATATAACTGTGGATGAAGAAACTCCAAAGAAAGCGAGGCCAAGTGAATGACACAGATCAACCCTGGTGCCCAGGCACATTTTTTTTGTAGGCTGTCCCACCCATTGCCCTGTTTCTTCTCCCCTTCTTCAGGCAGAGTTGCTCCCTTTCCCTGGTGTCAAATATATCACAGCAGAAGCAAGGGCCCTCTGTCTCCTGCTCTTGAAACCTGGGAGCTACAGGCAGCAATGGAAGCATGTGGAGAACTCCCCAGATTGCCCCCCTACTGGGGCTTGCTCAAGGCCTTGCACACTCCCCTCATTCAACATGAGAGAAAAGATGTAACTACTGTAGAGCTGTTTCCTTTAATCCCCAGGCCTGAGGGCTAGGAACGTAGCTCAGATGGTAAAGTTCAGTTGCTTTCCCATCATGTTCATGGTCCTGAGTTTAATTCCCAGCATTGCTTAAATGGAGGATGGTGGTATATGGCGGTATACCCAGAACTTGAGAAGCAGAGGCAGGAGGATCACAAGTTAAAAGTCAACATAGGGAGCTTGAAGCTAACCTAGGCTCTATGAAACCTGTCACAAAAAATAATAATCCTGGAGAGATGGTTCGTGGTTAAGAGTATTTGCTGCCCAGGTGTGGTGGTGCATGCCTTTAATCCCAGCACTTGGGAGGCAGAGGCAGGTGGATCTCTGTGAGTTCAAGGCCAGCCTGGTCTACAAAGCAAGTCCAAGAGAGCCAGGGCTACACAGAGAAACCCTGTTTCAAAAAAAAAAAAATATCTATCACAGTGGTTCTCAACCTTCCTAATGCTGTGACTCTTTAACACAGTTCCTCATGTTGCAGTGACTCCAACCATAAAAGTATTTTGTTGCTACTTCTTAACTATAATTTTGCTACTGTTATGAATCATAATGTAAATATCTGATTTTCAGGATATCTGATATGTGATGTGCCCCCCCCCCAGGGACCCACAGGTTGAAAACCACTGATCTATCACATTGATTGATTGTTTTGAGTCGGTGGTGATTCTTGAACACAATCTTAAATCTGTTAGGGTGTCTCTGCTTTGCCTCTGTGACTTGGTTGCCTCCATCCAGATGGCTGTAGGTCACAATGCTTCCGGAAGCATTTCTAAACCACACCCTCAGCCTTTGGTCTCCCTTCCCATTCTCTCCTTTCCTGCTGACCCTGACTACTGTGTGTCTCTGTCTTCTCTTGTCAGTGTGGCTCTGCTTGTTTATTCATTGATGGCTGGTTAGAGTATTTCTGTTCCTTCTGGACTTGAAGCAGCGAGTCTTGTGGATTTCTACTTCTTCTATTTTAGTCTCTGCTCAAGACTCAAGGGCAATTCGTTCATTTCTAGATGCTGCCAGAGGCTAGTTTAGAAGTTGAATGATGTCATTCTTTTAACTAACTCAGGCATATTGCATAACATCCAGCCAGGAGCACACTATGAAGCTTTGCATTTTCTCCTTAAAAGAAAAACAAAGAAAAAAAAAACAAAAAACAAAACAAAACAAAAAAAAAACCCACAAAGTTTCTGAACTAGTCAAAATGCTAACATAAATCTATAGATCGTTTCCCTCCTTACTTATTCATTATGTATTTTAACTGCAGTGATAGAACCACAGTAAGATTAGCAAAAGGATGACGAAAGCATTTGAATGCACTCACCATGAAAAATCACCTCCCAACTTATATATTAAGTTCTCCTGGCATTTATAGAGCTGAGAACTAGAAAAAAAAAAAGATGGAAAGATAAAATGGCATCTTATAAACTTACTGTAAATAGAAGTTGATTGTATCATGATGACTGTCTTTCAGGCAACCTTGACAGAAATATACAGTCAATGTCAGAGGTATTACCATGTGGTCCAAGCAGCTAATGACTGGCTTGAGGATGCCCAAGAAATGTTACAGCTGGCAGGCAATGGCCTAGATGTTGAGAGTGCAGAAGAAAACCTCAAAAGTCACATGGAATTTTTCAAGACAGAAGGAGAGTTCCACAGCAACATGGAGGAGCTCCGAGGTCTTGTGACCAAGCTAGACCCACTCATCAAACCAACTGGAAAGGAAGAGCTAGCACAGAAGATGGCTTCCCTAGAAAAGAGGAGTCAGAGGGTCATCCAGGACTCCCACACCCAGCGGGACCTCCTGCAGAGGTATTTAGAGCATGCAAGACAGCAACATGCTAATACAATGTATATAGTAACATATGATAGCATGTAAATTAGTTTTCTCTCTTATCATCAGACAGGTGGACACAAGAGCTCTGTGTAGAAATAACTGGGTTTGTATTGCTTATTTATTTCTGTTGGACTCTTTCAAGATGTATGGCTCAATGGCAAAAGTATCAGAAAGCAAGGGAAGAGGTGATTGACTTGATGAATGACGCGGAAAAGAAGCTGTCGGAGTTTTCAGTGCTGAAGGCTTCTTCCATCCAGGAAGCCGAAGAGAAGCTGTCAAAACACAAGGTCAGTTCTGTTGTTGGTATTTTCATGTGTCTTGGTGTTAATTCCAACAGTCTCTGTGATATGATGTTTTCAGAGTCACATCATTGGTCATTGAGTCTTTATTTCCATCTTGCTTCCTTTAGCATGATACAGGCACAATAAACACATTTCATAGTTGGGGACACTCACAAGAATTGCGTAGCTAAGACTCAAAAGAGAAATCCAAATTACCTGCTTCTGATAAGAGACAATGCTTTAAAACAGCAGTAAAGGGCTATGAAGATGGCTCAGTGGGTAAAAGTGTCTGCTACACAAGCCTGACACCTGACAGCCCGAATCACATCCCCTGAACCCGCATAAAAAGCAGATGTTCAGGTACAGGTTAGCAATCCTAACACCCCCCACAGCTAGAAGGGAGAGAGCAATGGGAAAGTCTCCCAGGGTCTCCAGGAATTAGTGCATCAGCAGAAAACAAGAGAGGCACCCTCTGTAAAACAAGGTGGAACGAGAGAACTGCCTCATAAAAAGTCCTGCCGGCCCCCCAGAATAAATAATTCACTAAACCTTTTAAAATGGCAGTAATTACTGTCTCTTGATCAATTGGATTAACAAAAATAAGATCCAGAAATTAATGCCTGAGTGCTCCTCATCTAGCATAGCAACATAAGGAAGACTATAGCATTCTAAAATACTGAAGTAAATTTGGTATTATTTTTGTTGATTTTTCAGAAGTAAAAAAGAAATTCATCTGAAGTAGAAAATAACTTGTCTTTCATAAATAATTTTCACCTTTCAAAAATAAATCGAAACCCAATTCTGATAAGTAAAATTTTAGTGTAGAGTTATTAAAGGGGACAATGCATTCATAATTATTAATTTACTTTTGGGTGTTTAAGGCCAGCCTTCCAGGTAGCCCAGGCTGGCCTTGAACTTTCCATGGCACTGAGGATACCTTGACTCCCCGAATCTCTTGTTCTGCCACCCCATCGCTAGGATTACAGACATGCACCACCGTGACTGCCTGAGGAACCTAATATTTCCATTTTGCAAGTGTCTTTGGGCTTCACCCAAGTCCATAGAACTTAAAAAACCATCAATCTTTCTCTAACCCCCTCTACTCACCCCCAACCCTCCATTAGGCTTTACTGTCGGTAGGTGACTCTTTCCATGAGAAAATTGTGGCTCTGGAGGAAAAAGCATCCCAACTAGAGAAAACCGGAACCAGTGCAAGCAAAGCGACCCTAAGCAGGTCGATGACCACTGTCTGGCAGCGCTGGACACGTCTCCGTGCTGTGGCCCAGGACCAGGAGAAGATACTGGAGGATGCGGTAGATGAGTGGAGAGGCTTGAGTAAGAAGGTAACTTCCGTTACAGACTGGCCCAAGTTGTGTTTTGTTTTATTTCTCAGCGATTAGAGTATATTTTAAGAACTGGTAACTTTGCCTCTGTATTAGTTACTTTTTTTCTGTTGCCGTGCTGAAACACCAGGATCAAGGCAGCTTGTAGAAGAAAGAGTTTATTTTGGCTTACAGTTCCAGATGATTAGGGTCCCCAATGGCAGGGAGGCAAGGCAGCAGGGAGCAGACAGCAGGCATGGCAGTTGGAGCAGCGAGCTGGAAGCTCATAGCTTGACCCACAAGCACAAAAGCAGAGAACACAAACTGGGAGTAGGGGAAGACCTTACTTAGCTCTCTCAAAGTCCTGCCACAATGACCTACTTCCTCCAGTAAGACCACACCTCCTCAAAGAAGACCATCAAGTATTCAAATACCGGAGGAGCCTGGGGGTGAGGGAATGGGGCATTTCTCATTCAAGCAACCACCTGCTTCTCTTTTGACATTAGTCTTATGACACTTTCGTTATTTTTTTTTCAGTTTCATGAAAGCTAAACTATGAAGCAAAACGTTATGTGCATCGCACAGTTTAGCTCTAAGTTAGGATCAAATGCCTTGGGGCAGAGGCAGTAGTAACATGCATGCGACAGAGCATAGAAAAACAGGTTACAAGGGACAGAAGAATGCATGCAAGAGGCAGGACAGGGAAAGTCAGGGAGATTAGAAAGGGAGGCAAGGGTAGTTGCAAACAAAACCAAGTATGTATGAAAATGTTATAGGGGAACCTACTCTTTTGTATACTGATTGTAAAATAAAAAAGGGCCGGCTAAATGGTTCAGCAAATGAAAGAGCTTGGAGTACAAGGCTGTGTACCTGATTTGATCCTCAGAACCCACAGCAAAGCGAGAGAACAGATTCCTAACTGTTGTCCTCTGATATCTACATGTGTGCCACATGTACGCCTGTGCTCTCGCTCTTGTGCATGCCTCTCGACTGCATGCATGCATGCTCCCATGTGCAGACACACACAAATAATAAATAAAACTTCAGAAGTAAATATATTAGTGATTTTTTTAAATGAAATTTAAAATATAATTTAAGCAATGAGATTTTCAAAGGAAGACAAGCCAGTGTGAGCCCCATTTGATTTTAACCTATTTTAGAAAAAGTCCAAAATAATTTTTAATACATTCCTTAAACCTGTGTATAGTTTCTTCCACCCATTAAGTAAGGTTTGGTGTTTTATCCCCTTGTTTTCTTTGTCACACACACACACACACACACACACACACACACACACACACACACATACATTCAAGCTAACTTTAAAAGTGGATGTTATGTGTGTTCAGTTTGTTTAAAGTTTCTCTGCCACTCGTAATCTGTCACTGCCTTGATAAGATTTGGGGATTAATAATTTAAACCTGGGGTGGGAGAGGTGGTCTTCCGTGTTAAGGATAGCATCTCACATTTCATTTCTGAAATTTAGAGTTTATGTCTTCATGGTGAATGATGTCAAGTGTGGCACTCACTGGACATGTTCTTTTCAGTATTATTTTGAGCTTCATATGATGTATACTTGTCATTAGGTTAAAGAGGCCATTGAAATGATCCATCAGCTGGAAGGCAAGTTACCTGAAAGTTCAACAGAGAAAGCCTCAAAGGCAGAACTCATAGCCCTCCTTGAATGCCACGACACGTATTTGCTGGAGCTGGAGAGGCAGCAGCTGGCCCTGGGTGTGCTACAGCAGCGGGCATTGAACATGCTGCAAGGTGGAGCCCTCCCTGGCCCTGGAGAAGAGGTGCCCATCCTGCAGGAAATTGCTGCAATGCAAGACCAGTGTCTCAAGTAATTACACACCTGTTTTGTCCACTATGACAATAGGCCTCAACTCAAAGGGACATCTGGGGTACTCGGGCATGGGGTGCTCCATCACACAGCTGCAAAATGTGGAGATCTAGTCCTCTCCCCTCTACTTCTGCGTTTTCTCGACTCTTCCATTCTTCATTAGACAAGTACATATTTGGTGATAGAAATATTATACAATGATAAGAGCCAGGAGGGAGGAGACCACAGTTGGTAAAGCACCTGTTTCACAAGCGTGATTATCCAAGTTTGATCCTGAGCACTCACAATTAAAGAAGAAATAAGGAAAGAAAAAGAAGGAAGGAAAAATCTTGAAAACCCATCAGTGATATAGGAAAAGGAGCAAGAATGACACAGAAATCTAAGCCCATTCATTGGTAGTGAACCTAGGAGAAAGTTCATCGTGATGATTTAGACCTGGCCTGATTCACTTCTTGGCCCACTAGGATAATGTCTTCAGATAATTCAACTCCTCTATTAAGTAACGTTACCTTATGCAAATCTACATTCACCTCTCTTAGTTATTAATGATGTTAGGGCAATCTAATACCATGTACTGAAAAGCCTCTTATTGCACTAATTCAAATCATGCCGTTGACATTAATCGTGGTAACTTGCCTAAAACCTCATTCTTTCTTTAAAGGCTGACTTTTCACAGTGACACACTGCTTTCAAATGGCGATGATACTGTACTATTTGAGCAGACTTGAAAGACAGAGTAAAGAATCCTGGCAATCTAGGTTTGCTGCATAGGGAAATTTAAGTAGCAATTTAGTGGCAGGGAGTGAAGTCAACTCTCAAATTTCCAAAGATAAATTATTCACCTCCCGTGATGCAAATTCTTCTGTTATATTTGAACTGAGCCTTGGTGTCGCTAAACAATATCCAAGAGAATTAGAGGTAACTCTACCTGCCAAAGCATACGAGATTTCCCCCTCTCTGTCCTTTATAAAATTGTGTCGTGCCCTGGAGAGTTCCTCCCACTTCATAATCACTGCTGCCTTCCCCCTCTGCTATTTTGAAGCGTGCAAGAGAAAGTGAAGGATCATGGCAAACTGCTGAAGCAGGAGCTACAAGAACGAGAAGCAGTGGAGACTCTTATTAATTCTGTGAAGGCTTGGGTTCAAGAAACAAAGGAATATTTAGGGAATCCGACAATAGAGATGGACACTCAACTAGAAGAACTGAAGGTACAGAAGTGTCCTCACTCTCTTTGTCAAAGTGTTGCCTTTGCTTTCTGTTACTCTTATGCACGCCTAATGAATTGTGAATTAGAAGCTTTTGGCATGTATTATATAGGTATAATATATTATTCCTTCAAGGAATCATATGCCTGACAAAAGCAGACATACTGAAGTTCACTTCCCTTGTAAGATGTTCCTCTAATTTCACCTTTAATTATTGTAACTGAGGACAAACAGATAGCTTTATCTCTAGAGCCATAAAAAGTGTGTTCCTTATCAGGGACCTGGGATTTTCTTGTTTTGCTTCTTTTTCCTCAGAGCCTCCTGGCTGAAGCCACCAGCCACCGAGAGAGCATCCAGAAAATTGCAGAAGAACAGAAGACAAAGTACTTGGGTCTCTATACTATATTACCACCTGAAATCTCCCTCCAGCTAGCTGAAGTTGCCATGGATCTAAAGATCCAAGATCAGGTAAACTTATGAGATATTAAGGGCTGAGGGTGGGGTGCTTTCTATTCTTTCACAGAATTAATGTTATAAGATTTATCTTAGTTTCCACAATCTTTTCCCAGGAAACCAAGGTAAATAATGGACCACTATAAACAATTAGCATTCAAATGGTCATAGCTATGAACAATGCCCTACAAATGTACTGCTTTTTTTTTTTTTATCACCACTCTGACAGAAAACTTGACTGAAGCAAGTCAGAGAAGGATTTATTTGGAGCCAGAGAGGACATTCTGTCATGGTGGGGAAGGCGTGGCAGGAATGTGTTTCCAGGACTCCTGATATATTGGAGACCAGAAAGAAGAAAATGTGGCTTATAGGTAGAGATAGCTATAAACTTCGGGTGCTCACCGCAGGAACCCATATCTTCCAGCTGAGCCCCATGTTCAGAAAGGTTCACAACAGCCCCAAACAGCACCCAATAACCAGGAACCTGGTGGTCAAGGCATAAACAAAGAAATAGCATTTATCTGCTGCTCTTACATGTGTAAAATATTATCTTAAGCAAACAGAAAGTAAGATATGATGTGTAGCAACATTAATATTGAATTACCAGAGTGTGCCAGTCACTTTTCAAGCTGTGATTTCAGCTCAGCAAGATAGGAGGTGGGTGAGTGAAGATATTGAAGGAAGGAAAGGGGCACTCATGGGAAGGAGACAAGTAAAGCCAGGGATGTAGTTATCATTAGTGTACATGCTGAGGGACCATGCCATTAGAGGAAGCCATTCATTCTGCCCTGCCTCCTACAAAACCAACTGAAAGCAGACCACAGTCAGAACTCTTGTTTGAAACAAGAAATATACAGTGGTACAGAGACCAAGGGATTTTTAGATCTTGCTCCCATAAGGAGGATACACTTCCATGAAAAAGTAGCATCATATAGCATCTGTGTGGAAGTGTAATGAGTTTTTTTAGAATTGGCTTGTTGCTGATTGCTAGGGCCATTAAGGTTCAATTATAGACCATTTTGTACATCACAAAGGAAAGACATACACTAATGCTAATATGTTTTGTGGTTCAGAAAACATAAACCACAAAATTCACACATCTATGCTGCACTTGTGGGTCTCTGGCAAAGAAGGCAGAGAGTTTGAAAATCATACCAGACTCTAGTTCTACTGCACCAAGATTTTGAGCTAAACAAAAACATGCTTAAAAATATTTATATTTATATTTAAATATATTTATATTTAACTGGCCTATTGTACTTCTTGGACATTGGAAGATCTGTCAGGAATGATAAGTTAACTAGTTAAGGTCTCAGTGGTTAAAACGTATTTGCTGCTCTGGCAGAGGGACCTGAGTTTCACTCTTAGGACCCATGTGGGGTGGCTCACAACGTGTAACTCCAGCTTCAGGGGCTCAGGTGCCCTCTTCTGGACTCTATGAGTATCCACACACATACGCACATACACTCACATAAATTAAAATAAATCAGTTTTTAAAAAATCAAATTTAGCCAGATGATGGTGGTGCATACCTTTAATCCCAGCATTTAGGAGCCGGTGGCAGGTGACTCTCTGTGAGTTCAAGTACAGGCAAGGGTACACAAAGAAACCCTGTCTCAAAACGAACCAAACACCAAACCAAACCAAAATAAAATCAAATTTAATTTATATATGTATGTGTATATATATATATATGTTACATTTATCTGTTTGCTTGCCAGATTTATTCTATGTAATTTAGTTACTTTGGTATTCAAGTCAAGATGATGCAGGTCAGGGCAATACTATTGTCACACTGTTTCTCTGAGAATTCTAAGGACCTTCTTGTATCTAAAGAAAAATATCTATAATTTATTTATTTTTAAGGCAGGCTTGCTATTGTAACCCAGCCTGGCTTTAAAATCATGATCATTATTTTTCAGCCTCAGGATCCTGAACGCTGGGATTACAGGTGTAGATCATCACACCCAGTTATTTTTGTGTTCTTAATTACTTTTCTTCCCAGAATTTTATTCTGAAAAATACATGAAGTGAATGTTGCTATAAATCAGATTAAATCCATTGCAATTTGAGTGTGTGTGTATGTGTGTGTATGTGTGCACGTACGTGTGTGTGTGTTTATCTGTGTGTGTGCCCCTGTATGTGGGTGTGTGTGTCCGTGTGTCCGTGTGTGTCCGTGTGTGTGTGTGTGTGTGTGTGTGTGTGTGTGTGTGTGTGTGTGTGTATACTGCTGGGGACAAACCCATGATCTCACACATGTGCTGGGCAAGCACTCCACTACTGAGCCACACTCTAAATTATCTTTTGTTACCTCCTTTCTCATTGCATTCATTTCCTGCTTTGTTGGTATGTGGTAGGAACATAACTGAAAGTTAAGAAAACAACTGTCTTGTCATTTAAAAAAAAATCAGATACTTTGGGGGAAAATGCTTGAAAGGTATAATGCATATACCTCCAGCTATTGGTGGGTAAGTTTCTATTTTGTGAAGAAAAACATCTTAGGAGATGACAAGATGGATCAACTGGGAAGGGCACTTGCTGTTAAGCCGGAGGACCCAAGTTTTGCTCCCCAGAACTCTCATGGTGGAAGGAGAGAACTAGTCAGTTCTCTGGGCTTTACGAGTGTGCTGTTTTACACACATGTGCACACACACATATAGTAACAAGAAGAAAAGGGCTCTGAAGAGTTTGCGTGTCACAGACACAAGGTCAGCAAGTGAGCAGACAAACTAGATCAGTTGCCTACACAGAGTAAGGCTGACTAACATCTGTCAATATTTAATGAATGACTCGGAGAACAGACATTGATTCTTTTCGTACTGGAATGCCAGAAGAAGCATGGTAAATGCACAAAGCTACTGAGAGTAAATCAGCCTCAAAGCCTTGGAGGCTAATACCTGCTTCCTCTAAAAAATTTTAAAGTATCTATTTATTCATGTGTGTGTGCACATGCATATATGTACCTGTGCACACATGGAGGTCAGAAGAAAGCATGCAGTGCCCACCTTTATCACTCTCCATTTAGCCTTTCAAGGCAGGTCTCTTCCTGAAGGCAAGAATCTTGCTTTCTCATTGAGGTTGGAGGTCAGCATCCCTAGCAGTCCTCCTGCCTCTATCTCTGTACCCTGTGGAAGAGGAGTTATAGACACGTGCAGAACACCCAGCTTGTTACCTGGATTCAGAGATCCAAACTGTTGTAGGAATTAATTATTCCAAGAGTTTGTTACACCCCTTAAAACTCTCTGGTTTCTGAGTGAATGACATGGAAACACTATATTTTATTAATTAACTGTAGATAATAAGTTCTGAGCTACAATAATCCTACCACCCTTAAAAACCCAGATAAATGCCTGTCACTTGCCAATCTGGTAGCTCCTGAGTGGCTGTTTGTGTTCCATCATGCCAGTTCTCAGAGCAAGCTGTTCTTGGCCATGTGCTCACCATCCATGCTCCCAGATAGCATAACAACTCCTTCTTCCTCCTGTCCCTCTCTGTATGCCCTCATGGTCTCTCTGAGACTCCAAGCCCAGAAATCTTAGCTCTCACTACCTCTCTTCTGCCCGCCCAGCTACAGACTGTCAGCAACTTTATTAACCAACCAGGGACAATTGGGGAGCATTCCTTATATCACATGGATACAGGAGATGGTTCCACATTCATAACGATGCCCATGGCAGGGTGGTAACCAGATCTCAGGACTCTGAAGTCAGCATTTGAAAACACAGTTCACAAGACCCTCCTCCAACACCAAACTCTGGTCGTCACACTTGTCCAGGTTCTTTTGAGCCTCAAGCTGTCTCTGCAACCCCTAATACCCACTCTCATGAAGTCCATCCATATCAAAGCAGAACTGACCACTTAAAATGTGATTAGTCAACATCATTTGAGAATATTAACATCTTTTATTCTATTTCAACCATGATTGGTTTTGATGTTCACCTTGATCATTTAGATCCAAGAGAAGGTACAAGAAATCGAGCAGGGCAAGGCCATGAGCCAGGAGTTCAGCCGCCAGATCCAGAAGGTAGCCAAAGATCTTACAACCATTCTAACAAAGCTGAAAGCCAAAACCGACAACCTAGTTCAAGCTAAGACTGACCAGAAGGTAAGGAGGAGGGTGGAATAGAAAGGCAAGAGGTGCCACTGCATGTTGGCTAGACTGTTGCTATATCCATGTTACCTGGTTCTTATACAGAGTTCTTAGCAAATCACTAAAACCCAGTGGTGAATGGAGGTGACACTACATAACTGTAACAACAGCAGTCCATTTATGTAATTTATTGTTGTACTAGAAATTAGTACATTAATAGATACGCATGCATGTATGTATAATAAAATATTAAAAGATTCTTGTCCTAGAAGTGTAAATCTATAAATGTGAGGTGAATCAATCACATTTTGTGTTTACACCCTAAGCAGCCAAAAGCCATTGGGTGAGGCAGGAGGAAAAACCAGTCTTCTCATGGGGAAACAGGAGACCCACCCTACTCTGTCCCTCTGACCCAAGAAATGGAAACAGCTAAATCACAGTAGCATGATTGTCTATACTTTTCACTTCTAACAAAAACCATATAAAATAGAATACTTCTGATCTTAGAAAATCCCAGGAAATGCATTTTCTGTAATCTTGTGTTCTTTTGTGTTGACGACCATGTAGATACTGGGAGAAGAATTAGACGGCTGTCATTCAAAGTTAATGGAGTTAGATGCCTCCATACAAACATTCTCAGAACGGCATGGTCAGCTGGGCAAGCCATTGGCCAAGAAGATAGAGAAGCTGACTGAACTCCACCAGCAAACCATCAGGCAGGCTGAGAGCCAGCTGTCCAACCTCAAGCAAGTATGTGCCCCAGGCCAGTAACCAAAATGCTCCAAAGCAGACATTATCACCATTTCTCTTTTGAAAATAAATAAAAAGGCAATGCTAGTGATGGAGTAAGTAGTTTTGCTTATAGCTTATTTTCTACAATGTTTCCATGATTTATATATAAACCTGTATTTGTTTCATAACAAATGATGTTATACTTTGAGAAAGTTTCACATGAATAGTTTTGGCTATATAAACTTTTAAACCGGAGTTCTAATTGTAAAAAGAATAATCATCCATGAAGGAGTTTTATAAAATCAGTTTATTATATTTTAAAGTTATATACATACCCATATACGGCATCTTAATTGTAGATTGGCCTTCGCAAATCTACTAAGCATTAATCTTAACAATCAGGTTAAAGCTAAAATGAGGAGTCCAGTGGTTTTTTCTTTAATGTTTTTTCATATAGCCTAAGCTGGTCTCTCTCTCTCCCTCTCTCTCTCCCTCTCCCTCTCCCTCTCCCTCTCCCTCCCTCTCCCTCTCCCTCTCCCTCTCCCTCTCTGTTTTTTTTTGGGAGGGCAGGGTTTCTCTGTGTACCAAGTGTTGGCTGTCCTGAACTCGCTTTGTAGACCAGGCTGGCCTCGAACTCACAGAGATCCACCTGCCTCTGCCTTCTGAGTGCTGGGATTAATAAGATGGTCTCAAACTCAACAATATTGTCATGTGGAGACCCTGATATCTTGATCCTCCCTCCTTCTCCCAAGGTCTAGGATGACAGGCATTGTACTTACTCCCATACCCAGCTTAGGAATTGTGAATTATGGTATTGAGAGCCTGCATGATGAACCCTCTGCCTGCTACCTCCTTTATGCAATGGGATGTGGAATAGAATAGAAATGAAAAAATAAATAAATAAAATAAGAATGGAGAGTGAGGAAAAGAGAAACAACTCAAGTGTATTGTGAACTTTACCCTAAGGTCACTGGAAAATCTTTGATAGATTTTCCACAGGCAGGTGACTTTGCAGGATCCCTTTTAATATCACAGATACCATTGCCACCCCCCTGGATGGTTGTATCCAAAGACACAGATTAAGGTTGAATTCCCCACTCTCAAGATATGATTTCTATTCATTTGAATATTAATGACTTTTCAGGCATCATCACACTTAGAAGAATACAACGAAATGCTTGAGTCCATTCTGAAGTGGAATGAGAAAGCCAAAGTCTTGGTGCATGGAAGCATTGCATGGAATTCTGCAAATCAGCTCCGAGAGCAGTACATCTTGCACCAGGTAATTTAGGGGGAAAAAGTTAACTGAGAATAAAAACAGACAGTTAATCTGACTGGTTAGACTGACTCAAAATTTTAATGACTGCAGTGTAAAATTATCATTAAGTGCCAGATAAAAAGAACCCTTGGGGGCCAGCGAGATGACAGTGGGTAAAGGTGGCTGCCACAAAGTGTGATGACTTGAGTTGGTCCCCAGGTCCTACATGGTAGAAGGTAACTGACTCCTGCAAGTTGTTTTCTAACCCCTCCTTGTGTGCTGTGGTATATATGTGCTCCCCTGCTAATAAATAAATGTATTAAAAAAGAAACAACACTTACTATTCTGATCTGATCAAAAGTAGCTAAGGGTGAGAATTCATGAGACTGTATATAAATATATATCCTCTATTTTCTTTATACCCACCCTTTTCCTGAGCCTGAAAACAATCATCCCTACCTCATGGTACTTGTATTTTTGTATTGTTGCTGCTGTTGTTGTAGAAACTTCTTTGGGACAATTACATGCAGGAAAGTCTTTCACATGAAAAGATACAAGGAAGTGTGGATCGATTAGAAGTGTCACATCCGAAAGGAGGAGGAAAAAACCAAACGCTTCTGACTGGTACAATGTGACTTGGAACAAAATTCTCTGTCTCTCAGTTCTGCCTTCTCATCTGTAATACGAGAATGCCAAAAATATTCCGATGTCAGTCACCCGGGAGCAAACATCCAACACCTACCTGGCACACACTAGTGCTGCAGGCAGGTTCTCATACCTATGTCCTCTCAGCTGTAGCCACGGCTGAGTCATGAGGATGACTCAGGAGGTCAGAGTGGATGAGAACAGAGCCTGCATCCACACCCCAGAGGACACATTACTTCATTTCCTGTGAACTTAGGAGACAAAAAAATGTTCCTTTTCTTTTGGTCATATGCTCTGGAAATTACTTCATCCCTTTAGTAGGTTACAGTTAAATTAAATAATGCCTATTTCTAATAGATCCTGCCACTAAATACAGGGTGGCCTTTATTAAGGTTACATAGGTAGCCTCAGGTAGTCTATATTTTCCCATAGGACTTATCTTTTAAAGAAGTTTCCCTTTTTCCTTCTACTTGAGATGGTTCTGGGTTTTGTTTCCTCCTGGAATGTTTCCGTGGCTCAAATTCCAGCCCCTGTCTGTCATCTCCCTTCTCTACTCTGTTATGTACAGTTCTCCAAGATACAAACAGCTGTATATCTCAGACAACTCTAATCATTCGCTGTGTGGTATGCTTAGATACCTACAGACTAGACTTACGTTACAAACACATCTAGGAATCTAGTGACGCAGATTTAAGAACAGAAAAGAGAAAAGGAATTTGAACTGTCAAGACAGCACTGCTTTTTTTTTTTTTTTTAACAATGCTGGTAATTCAGGAAAAACATTTGAAAAGCAATTACCTTAACATATCGTGGTGATCAAAGATGGTGTAGCTCAGTCCTGTTGATTTTACTTACAGGATTCCTTAATTGAGGCTAAAATCCAAAACGTACAAAATAGTTAATGTGATATTAATAACTATAGTGGGATTTTATTATTTATTTTATTTGTGTGTATATGTGTGGGGGGAGAAAGAAGGGAGGAAGGGAAGTAGGGAAAGAGAGAGAGAGAGAATTAAGGCACACATGCATGTAACAGTCAGAACACAACTTTTAGGAGTCAGTTTTGTCTTCCCACTGTGGGATCCGAGCATCAGACTTGGATCATCAGCCCAGCGAGCACGATGACCTGCTGGACCATCTTGATGGCTCTGCAATGGAATTTGAAAGAAATTTTAATGTCAGATTGTTCTTTTGTAAGATATTTGCATAGAGTGGAACATAATGCAAGTTTTAGAAAAAAATCATGAAGATTTCATTGTAGTGTTTGGTTTTGGAGATGAAGTCTTACTGCACAGCACTGGCACGCCTGGAGTTTATTATGTGGTCTAGGCTGGCTTTGAACTCACTGTAATCCTGAGGGTTCGGACCATAGACATAAGCCACCAGGCATGTCTGATGAAATTTTAAAAGTTACATTATTATTATTATTATTATTATTAGTAGTAGTAGTAGTAGTAGTAGTAGTAGTAGTAGTATCATCATTATCATCATCATACAGAGTTAAACAACCCTATTTTATGCATGTATATATTTTGAGACTATGTCCTTATACCCTACAACCCTCCTCATTCTTTAAGATTTCTTTATTTCCCTTTCGTGTGTGTGTGTGTGTGTGTGTGTGTGTGTGTGTGTGTGTGTGTGTGT
>CAJQZJ010033456.1:3751987-3774113 GCA_907164525.1 Lophiomys imhausi | reverse complement strand
TGTGTGTGTGTGTGTGTGTGTGTGTGTGTGTGTGTGTGTGTGTGTGTACCTGTATGCATTTAAGAAGAGGGTGCTGGAGTCCCTAGAATTGGAATTACAGGCAGGTGTGAGCCACCAGGTGGTTACTGGGAACAGAAAGTGCATCCTCTACAAGAGCAGCAAGTGCCCTGAGGGCCCCCCCCCACCTCTCTTTGAGACAGGATTTCTCTGTGTAACAGCCCTGGCTGTCCTGAACTCACTCTGCAGACCAGGTTGGCCTTGAACTCACAGAGATCCATCTGCCTCTGCCTCCCAAGTGCTGGGATTAAAGGTGTGTTACCACGCCCATCAATTACAGACAGCTGTGAACTGCCATGTGGGTGCTGGGATTTGAACCCGGGTCCTTTGGAAGAACAGCCACTGCTCTTAACCACTGAACCATCTCTCCAGCCCCCTGAGCCCTCTCTCTACTCCCTGCCCTCCCAATTTTTACCCCTCCTGTCAACCTCCTTTGTTTCCTACAGAATTTTGTCTTTTGCTACAGGAAGTCTTTGTGTAGTCATAAATCCAAGACCTACAAATGAGGGGGAAATGTGTGTTATTTGTCTCTCTGACTTAATTCACTTGGTAAGATTATTGTAGGGGTTAGTCTACATGAATGCCAGGTTAGCTATGAATGTGGTTCAACATATTTGTCAGTGACAGCATCCTGTCACACTGTCACAAGTCTGGCAGATAATATCATATCTGCCTAGGACATGATATTAATGGAATATTTTATTTTTCTTACATTTATGTATATTACGTTCATTATGAAGTGTCTTTCTCTTCCTCTGCATCTGCTAAAATGCTGATATCACTCTGGAACTCCATAGGACCCTTATCTGAACCTACCAACAAATTGTCCCACATCTGGTTCAAATCATCCCATAACACATGGCCTTGATTTCATTTTCTTTTCGATATTCAGATGCATATGTCTACATATGTGTGTTGTTTGTTTGTATTGTTTTATTACTGTCCCAGCAGGTAGTATGGGCTGAGTGGTGGGGGGTTCTCTTCCCCAACACTGCAGATAGCTTTTTACTCCTTGTCTTACTTTAAACAAGTACACAAGGGTTTTTATTTGCAATCTCCACGCTTCCTTATGCTTCTTACAGCGGTCAGATCTGAGTTGTACAACCCAAGAGCGGAATAGTCCTTCTTTAGTGTAAATGTGTGAAAAGGCAGGCCCAGGGGTGTGGTAAAGACACAGTGTGTACAAGAATCCCAGTGGCTGGCATCGCTACATCCTGCCTCACGGGAAGGTGGTCTGGGTGTGAGAGAGCATGAACGAACCCCCAAGTCCCACACTCAGTGACAAGTGTTCCCTAGAAAGCCATTAAGGTTCCTGGACTCTAATTTGCTGTCTGTGCAATGAGGATAACAATGTACAGCCTCTAAGTGGGTTCCCAGGGGCGAGATGGCCATTGTACCCTTAAAAGCCCTCATAGCGTGCAGGGCGAGTGTGGATTTCAGCTTAGTCCTTCTTGATCCCTCCTAGTCTGTTGGTCTTTATGTTGCGCTATACATATCTGTGTCCCCTGCCTACATATCAGTTTCACAAATACCAGCCCTTCACTCTAGACACTGCTGGAAGAGTCTGAAGAAATTGACAGCGACCTGGAAGCCATGGCCGAGAAACTGCGATACCTCGCCAAGGTGTACTGCACAGAAAAAATGTCACATCAAGTGGCACAGTTAGGTCGGGAGACTGAGGAGTTACGGCAGAGGATCACAGTTCGTTTGCAGAGTCTCCAAGATGCAGCCAAGGTAAAACAAACAAACAAACAAACAACTCAAAAACCAAAGTGGCATCCTGCCAGGGAAAGTGCTCACCCACGAGATAGTTTCTTGAGTATGATGCTTTGCTGTTCTTCAGCGCTGACTTTGAAGTTTAAAGCCAACATGTTATTGTTCACGTGGGGTTTGTTCTCCAGGATATGAAAAAGTTTGAAGGAGAGCTGAGAAACTTACAGGCAGCTTTGGAACAAGCCCAGACAATTCTGACGTCTCCAGAAGTAGGCCGCCTTAGTCTTAAGGAGCAACTGTCCCATCGGCAGGTAAGTGAAAAGGAGTTTAGGGTGGACTGGGGAAATAGCTCAGTCATCAAAGTTCTTGCCTGGATCTGAGAACTCATGTCAAAAAGTTGGGCGTGCCCAATCCCAGCATTTATGAAGGAGAGAGAGGCAGACAAGGCCACCACATCTATATGAGTTCCAGGTCATCAAGGGCTACATGGATCAGATCCTGTGTCAAAAAAAAAAAACCACAGAATTAGGGTGTCCTGCTCTTAAAAATCTCAATAAAGGGAAGAAAGAAACTGGCAGACCCTTACTGGCTACCTAGCCAACCCTACTTGTCCAGCTCTGGACCAGTGAGAGATCCTGTCAAAAAAAAAAAATGTAACCAGGTATGGAATCATGGTATCTGAGTTTGCTGTCCTCTGACCCCGTTACACATGCATACATATATGTACCCATCCCCATTATGTACCTGCAAATAGGAACTCAAATGCAGATGTTCATTTACCACCACTACACACATATAAACACATACATGCACATGTAATAATTTAGGATGAATGGTGTGAGGATCTACATTTTAAAAATAGGATAGCAAGAATAATGCTTTCTAAGCTCAGTGATAGTCTCAACATTGCATCGTTTAGAACATATCTTCCTTGCACACGGTGTTGACTCCGTAGCTACAATACAGGAAATGGCTTTGTTTATGTATTACATGATAAAATTCCCAAAGGCTTAAACTCTGACATGGCCCCTTTCAGCATCTGCTGTCTGAGATGGAGTCACTGAAGCCGAAGGTGCAAGCTGTACTGCTCTGTCAGAGCGCTCTCCGGATCCCCGAGGACGTGGTTGCCAGCTTGCCTCTGTGCCACGCTGCCCTTCGGCTGCAAGAGGAAGCCAGTCAGCTGCAGCACACAGCCATCCAGCAGTACAGCATCATGCAGGCAGGTGCAACTGTGCAGCGAGTTCAGCCAGCAAGGCCCTTGCTGGCAGAGCAAGCACACATGAGTCACGGGGCTGCTTTTCTTAGCATTGTGTGGGCTAAGCCATCAAAACACCTAGAGTGCTAAATTTGACAGTCTGTTTGTAGTTATATAAAATAAAGAGATTAAGGCTCTATTATGTGGATCATCCACAAAGGCCTGGGAAAAGCTCTCTAAAAAGTATCTTTTAGTGAAAATTATTTCTTGGTGTTCTTTTTTTTAAATAAAGAATGACCCATTTATATTAATTTTGTATGTGGTCATATAGGGACCTGAAAAGAATCTAGAGCCCAGTGATATGGGCTTTCTGTTCTATATTACACAATTGTTTTCATATTCCATCCAATCTGTGAATTTTCTGGCCTACAAAGGACACCCTTGAGGTAACAACAGAAAAAAAATTATTTTCATGAAGAAATAATGGTACTTACTATATCTCTCCTTTTAAATAGTATTCACCTGTCTTATGAATAATTGCATCTCATTAAAACCATGAGTGCTCATGTGCTCATGACCATCTTTAATCATTCATTAGCTTGTAATTTGTTTGACATCAGACCCCTGAGGCTGCAGGCCATGCTTAGTTAATATTATCTCAGACTGGACCTCATGGCTGGTGTCTTGTTATTCAACATCGTTTTAGATTTTGCTTTGCGTATTTTGCTTTGCGTTTGTGTGTGTGGTCTATGTACAAGATAGCATCAGTATGTATGTGTGTGGGTTCATGTCTATGTTTATGTATATGTAGGCTAGAGGTCAACAGTGTCTTCCTCGACTGCCCTCTACTTATTTTTTGAGTCAGTCTTCTGTCGGATTTGCTTAAGTTGATTCATCAATGAGCCCTAACCTGTCCCTGATCCCTCACCTCTTAATGCTAGGTTATAGATGTGACTTTTTGTTTTAATATTGAGGATTTGAATTCAGAGTCTTTTCTTTTTTTTCAGTTTTTTTTTTTTGAGACAGGGTTTCTCTGTGTATCTTTGATTGTCCTACACTCACTTTGTAGACCAGGCTGGCCTTGAACTCACAGAGATCCACCTGCCTCTGCCCTCTGGAGTGCTGGGATTAAAGGTGTGAGCCACCACGTCTGGCAATTACAGACAGCTGTGAACTGCCATGTGGGTGCTGGGATTTGAACCTGGGTCCTTTGGAAGAGCAGTCAGTGCTCTTAACCATTAAGCCATCTCTCCAGCCCTGAATTCAGATTTTTAAGCTTGAGTAGCAGATACTTTGCCAACTGCATATTTTTCCCAACCCATTTGTCAGTATCTTCTGCACAGAGAGTTGAAGGAACCCTATTGCCCTGCCTCCTCATCTTCAGGACAATCTAAGTAGGCAGAACAGAGAGGATCCAAACTGCTAACCCATTTTGATTTCATTAATAATTCTATTATAATATTTCAAAAAGATAAAGTGAATGTATCTAAGTGAAAGTTAATAATTTGTACCATCTAAAGGACATTATCCATCTCTTTTTTATTTCCTTGGACACGGGGAAACAGAAGGAAACATCAGTGGTAAAGTCAGCCAGTAATACAGAGAAATGTATTCTCATTTTTCCCCCAAAGGAGGCCGTGGTGCAGTATGAACAGTATGAGCAGGAAATGAAGTATCTTCAGCAGCTGATAGAAGGGGCTCACAGAGAGATCGAGGACAAACCCGTGGCCACCAGTAACATTCAGGAGCTACAGGAACAGATTTCTCGGCACGAGGTGAGACAGAAGGGCAGCCAGAGTGCAGAGCAGTGGTCCTCAACCTTTCTAATGCTGTGACCTTTTCATACAGTTCTTCGTATTGTGGTGACCCACAGCCATAAAGTTATTTTTGCTCCTGTTTCATAACTGTAATTTTGCTACTCTTATAAACAGCATTGTAAACACCTGCGTTTTCCTTGGTCTTAGGTGACCCCTGTGAATGCTCTCACAGCCAACCTATAATATGTTTAAAAAAAAAAAAAAAAAGACCAGTAAAACAGCTACTTAGAAGACCTCTTGAGCTCGCAAATATAGTGCCTGTCAGTTGAGTATTTGGGGTTAAAAATATGATAATTTTTTTTTTGTACTGGAACACTGGAACACAGACTGCATGTGTGACATCATCATAAAAGAGGAAGGAAGTTCAAGACAAGGTTTCAGAGCCACGTCTTTGCAGAATCACTAGCAGGCTCAGATAGTTACTGGCCTCACCCTCTCACAGGTTCTTCTATAGTCCTGTCTCCTTTGTTACCTTCTTCCTGTGGCTTAGAAGATGTTTCATATAAATAATGATGTAGACACGTGGAAGGTCATTGTGCCAAAAAGACAAACACAGGAAGGGAAGTGCTGAGTGGAGAGAGGCTGGGTGGTAAGAACATCAAAACTGGAATGAGGACATTTTCCTGTATCTTATGACTACTTTTATGGAATTTCAGGTTAGAGGAGAGTCTGATAGAGTGACAACTGCACTCTTAAGCTGCGCTCATTTTATCTTCTGAAAAATTTCAAAAAGGCATATTTTATTTGAAAGACAAAAACAAAACCCAGCCACTTTGGAGCCATAGGGAAGAACATCCCGGCTTCTTAGCTTTCTACTTTACACAAAAGCCATGCTCCTGAGGACAGAAGGCCACCCAGAGGTCTGCTTTCTCGAGAAGAGGATATTGGCCCTGACATGCCCACTGTTATAATCATTGTAGAAATGTCTAGCCCAAATTAAAATGTGCTTGCATATATTCTTTTCTGAGAAGGGATAACTCATTAAACCACTTGGTTCCATCTTAGTCAATGGATTTGCCTTAGCCACAGGAGGCAGGCAGCTTTCACAGGAGAAAGCTCTGTTGTCTCTTGAACTGACTATGGAGTAGAGATTCTGGATAAATCACATACTCAAGTCTCAGCAGTGGTAATTGATCGAGTAAATCAAGTCCTGATAGCGGTAGTGAGAACTGCATTTTTTTGTTTGTTTGTTTTTTGAGACAGGGTTTCTCTGTATATCAGCCCTGGCTATCCTCACATTGTAGTGTAGACCAGGCTGGCCTTGAACTCAGAGATCCGCCTGCCTGAGTGCTGGGATTAAAGGCCTGCACCACCAGGCCTGTCTCAGAGCTGGGTTTTTAACAAAGATCACACTTTACTTCATACATACTAAAGTTGAGATTGTCATCTTGGAAAAGGACACTTCCTATCAGCATTCGTGTGCCCATGTGGGGCACAGCAGAGGGGAACTGTCACCAGTCGGTGGCCACAGGATAGGCAAAGGCTAAGTCTAATTCTATGGACTTGATGAGATACCTCGGCTTCACTCTTAGAGGATAAGGCACGTTTAAAGAAGGAAACAAAACAAAATTTAAAAAACAAACAAACAGAACCCTTAGATTTATTTAGTATTTTCAGCTACAGGACTGTAAATTAGACTTCTGCTTTTTTGTTTTGTTTTCTTAAATTCCTAGTGTGAACTACTATCTAAATGACAGGCTGCTGGCTAGATTCTGCTGGACTGTTTCCCACCTTGTTCACTTTCAGGTGGGAGGACAGAAACAAAGCAACAGAGCAACAGTAACAATACACATGTGTATATGTATGCGTGTGTAAGTGTGTGTGTGTGTGTGTGTGTGTGTGTACTATTGTTTAAAAATGTTAATGTTTAACCTACTATGGTGGCACATGCCTGTAATCCCAGCACTGGGGCTGAAACAAGAAGATTGTGCGTTTAAGGCCAGATGAATCTACATAGCAAGACTCTATCTTTCAAAACAAAACAAACTCTACTACTCTACAAACCTCCACTCCTGAAAAAGAAAAAAGAAACCAAAGAATTTGATGTTCAATGTCTTACCTCAAAGGGAATAAGAGAGAGCTTACTCTTTTGCCAAATAGGAATGATCATGGCCGAGGAGTGAGGGTTCAGAGGGCCCTCATGTAGCATGTTACCCTGAGGTAATGCCTTCAAGGTGTTAGTTATTGCAGCCATAGAACACAAAGAACAAAAGAAAGTCCTAAATCGAGGCATTTTTCAAGTGCCTTAGGGGGAAGCTTGGGCAGATGGCTCACAGAAAAGCCAGGAAACCCCTTGGATGGGTTTCAGATGTGTTTTGAGAACTTGATACATTCCAAAAGGATTTACCTAACCATGAGGTTAGATCAGGCAGAGGTGGAGAATGAATCCATATTGACTACTGACAACAGCCTATGATAATTTGTCCCTGGTCTTGCAACGGCCCTGAAGTTCTAAACAACCAGTCTTGTGGCACTTTTGGGACAGATCCAGCTTTTATTCTACTAGGCCTTGATTCCCAGCCACAGAAAGTGTTCTATATAAACACCAAAGGTCAGCTTCTCAGGCAAAGGGGCCAAACAAAAGGAAAAGGAAAGAAGGACAGTTCTTCATTTTCATGTTACTATTTCAGTACATATATCTTCAATCTGTTAAAGATACAGGGAAATATTACTTCCATATCTTATAGTTATAGGTTTTTTTTTTATGCAAGCAAGAAAGTATAGCTGTAATTTTTAGAATCAATAGAACGTAATATCCTCCTACCTAGAACTATCTATAGTTAATCTTTTTAGGAACTGTGTGCTGTCCAGAATATAGTAACAAAAAGTGTCAATTACATCTCGAAGTAATATTTTTTCACGAGCAAAATGGAGAAGGGCTTAATAAATATGAGAAGCACTTGAGGTGTGATGTGTGTACTGAGAGAACGTTGCTGGATAGACATTATATTTAGGGGGCCAGTCGGCATACAAATTCGGATATCAAGACTATATTTTCAGATGGTTTCTGTAGTTCGTTACATATCGTAACGTATGATACGTAAAATTTCATAGGTTTCATATTCAGATTTTCTATAGAAAAACAATGGTCTTGGTCACAGAAACCAGCAAGCAGTTTACTTTGTGACTCTGTGTCACTAAATGACTGCCACCTCTTGGATGTAGTTAGTATAAGAACTGAGCATTGCTTTTTTTTTTTTTTTTTTTTGGTTTTAGTCGTCACATGACCTAATTTCCATGGCATGAACCATCTGGTAAATTTCAGAGGCTTCAGGTATTTTGGAGAAAGTTGCCAGCTCCTCATGCTGGAAGTTCATGATAGCATTAAGGGTCACCTGTCAGAGCTCAAATCCCATCTGCACGCCCCCTTTTCCCAGGGCAAGCTTGGCTGGGGCACACTGTCGGGGGCTGGGCCGGGCTGCGCTGTGGTCTGGCTCAGCTGGGCTGGAGGTGCAGCAGCCGGCAGCTGCAGACCGCCTCTGCTCAGCGCAGGGCTGGGCTCCGCCTCTCATTGGCTCCCGGCTGCAGGAAGATGAACGCAGCTACTGTTTCCTTCTGATGCTGCGTTTTGACACACGGTGGGGGGAAAATGTTTCCTCAGGAGCTGGCACAGAAAATCAAGAGCTACCAGGAGCAGATCGCCTCTTTGAACTCCAAATGCAAGATGCTGACAATGAAAGCCAAGCACGCCACCATGCTGCTGACAGTGACCGAGGTCGAGGGGCTGGCGGAAGGGACCGAGGACCTGGACCGCGAACTCCTCCCCACGCCTTCGGCCCACCCCTCCGTGGTCATGGTAAGGATCAAGTCTGCCCAAGCTGCCTAGCTTTGCTCTTTGGACTGGAGCCTGGTTGGTGGTGGCTCCGGAGCCCTACCCACGCTTCTTTAGAGACTAGCTTTAGAGCCTGTAGATTCTAATTTAGATTTCCTTCATTTGCAGTGACTGCCCAGGGGCCATGGCTGATCTTTAACCCTGTAAACAGTAGCAGTTTGGACTGTTAATGTTAGATTTAGAGTCCAAGATCCACCCTTCATTCATGTGCAATTTTGCAATAACACTGACCCAGTTAGTGCTTTATTTTGAAAATAATTCTTTTACACCACGAGGATATGAGAGTCATGACACATATATTTAACTGTTTTCCAAGTTGAATATATATATGTATATGTATATATATGTGTGTGTGTGTGTGTGTGTGTGTGTGTGTGTGTGTATTAAGAAAAGCTATTATGAGAAAAATAAGGAAATTGAGAATTCAAAGTTTAGTTTTGGATAAAAAGAGACTATTTAATTTTCCTTTTGCACCATTATTTCTCCATATGTTTGCAACTTAAAATACACTGAGTGTTTTGGTAGCTAGTGGCTTCTGGTGATGTGTATTTACCTAACCTATGCCTTGCTTCAGGAAATATGTAAGTCAGCCCAAACCCATGTGTGACTTTAGAGCAGAAGTTCTCAATCTTCCTGATGCTCTGACCCTTTAATACAACGCCTCATGCTGGGGTGACCCTCAATCATAAAATTATTTTGTTGCTACTTCATAACTAATTTTGCTACTGCTATGAATTGCAATGTAGATATCTGATATACAGGATATCTGATATGAGAGCCTGTGAAAGGGCCGTTCAGCTCCCCCATAGGGGTCACGCCCCACAGGTTGAGAACCACTGCTTATATCCTTTTATCTTCCTAGGACATTTGGAACTTGAGATGTCACAATAGACCAAGTTTTATTTCATAGACCGTTTTCCTTGTTTGACTCATGACCTTTCTGTTTATTTTATAAAGACACAAATACACCCAATTAAAAAACTTTTAACCAACAGCAAAACTCCTGGGTGTGATGTGCAGCCACGGATCTGTCTGTTTTAGAAACAGTATTGACACTACATTCACTCGAAGGTCATACTTTTAAGTACTAACCCAGAGTTAATACGTAAACTGCTCTCAGTCGTTCCAATCTTGGGTAGATAGGGATATCCATTCTGAGCTGTGCCTGCTGGGGTTTTTTGCTAACCTAGCTAACTGATTTTTATGTCCTCTGGGCTGCATTTTACATGACAGATGACTGCAGGTCGCTGTCACACTTTGCTGTCACCTGTCACTGAAGAGTCTGGGGAGGAGGGAACCAACAGTGAGATTTCCTCTCCACCTGCCTGTCGCACCCCATCACCTGTGGCTAACACCGAAGCGTCTGTTAACCAGGTACCTTCCCTACTCCTCTTTCACTGTGAGCTTGAGGTGGCTGCAGTCCTCCACTTCCCAGCCTCATTTGTCTGCAAGTGTGACTCTCAGGCTTCCTTGAACTTGGGTCCAGGGGCACATCACTGAGTGCTGTAATGCGCATTGGTTGTGATTGTCATGTGTGAGGACTGGCCTCTTATGTCACCACCTCTCCTGAGTTACTGAGAGGGAGATGGACAAAAATTAGCTCATGAAAAGTATAGCCCAACAGAAACAAATTCTTTCATGTAAATTAAAGCTGAAAGAAGGTCCTGAAGCAATCATAGGCATAGGGTACTGTGCCCCAACAGAGAACACAGTAGTATGATTCTATGGCTCAGTTAACACCGTTGGGCACAGTGTTAACACTAACCAGGCCTACCTTAAACAGAAAACTTTGTATTCATATTAGTGCTTTATTTTTCATGAAATGAAGATGTATCTTGTTATGGGCTTCATTTTAATGTTGTATCTTACACTAAATATAGCATATTCTAAGGTATGTGTCAAAACATTTAGTGATACATATTCAATAGAAGCAAAATACTTTAAAAATAGCCAAAACTTTTAATGCATGATAAGCGGTGCTATATTTTTAGCCAAAACAAATTTTGACAGGTTTTAATAGCGTTGCTAAGAAGTTATGTAACTGCTCAGGAGCTGAGATAATATTCTGAGGAAGAACTAATTAGAGCAAGCATGTTGTAGGCTGCACTATAAATCTATCAAATCACTTTTATTTTAAAGAGAAAGAGTTGAACATGCAACTTCTTCTGTGACAAAAAGAACAACTAGCCAAATATAAAAGGGGTGTAACATCGATGAGACCATTGGGTAATATAAGAGTCTGTTGGTAGAAATACATATAGTTCTAGGGAAGTTCTTCATTTATCCATTCTTCAGATACATTCTTAGTTGGGTATGGTGGCTCATACCTGTGGTCCTATTGTTTAGGAGGCTAAGGTATGATTACCGTGAGTTCAAAGCCAACTTGAGCTACGTCGTGAGATTCCCTCCAGCTTTGATTACACAGTGAAAAAGTCCAGTCTCAAAACTAACAAATCAAATCAGAACAAAAACACTTCTGAGTATGCCTGGCCCAATACCACCTTCTGCCTTACACTCAGAACAGAAAGGTCAACAAGAATTAAATAATGACAAGAGTAATAAGAGGAAATTAACCAGAGCAAGAAAAAAGGAGAAGTTCAGGACTCCCTAAGAGATCTAGGCAGCTATTTCCCAAGTTCTGAATTAAAAATATGGAATTACTCATCCTTTGATGGTACACTCTTTCCTGTGGTCACAGATGTTACTAGAATCAGAAGAAATAGACTATAGTCAGCTGATTGGATATTGAAAAAAATACATAATATTCTTAAATTTGTCAAGTAGAACAATTATTTAATACTGACCTTGAGACTGCATGCTATGGAAGTATATGCCTTTTCTAATGTCTGTTTCTGTACTACATCTTAGAAAATACTTTCTTTTTTTTTGTTTTGTTTTTGGTTTTTCGAGACAGGGTTTCTCTGAATATCTCTGGCTGTCCTGGACTCGCTTTGTAGACCAGGCTGGCCTCGAACTCACAAAGATCCACCTGCCTCTGCCTCCCGAGTGCTGGGATTAAAGGCGTGCGCCACCACCGCCCGGCTGGAAAACACTTTCAATGTACATGGGAGTATGTCTAGTATGTCATGCCAAAACACGTCCACAGTTTTCTTATTAGTTGACATCAATCATAATCACATCTTAAATTGAGCTAGGTTAGGCTTCCTGTAGCTTAATTTTAACAAGTCTTCTAGATCAGAAGGAAATGTCAATTAAATCACATTGTCATGCACATATCCAAATAGGGAATCCTGTTAGTTAATAGAAGTGACCTTACTTGGGCTAAGACAGACAGCTTGACTTGGAGGACGCTTATGAAATAGCCAGCAGTTCCTTAGCATTACTGAGTCAAATGAACCCAAAGATCCCATAAGTTCACCACACATTCCCCGTGTTCAGTGTAAATTGGAACACAAAGAGAAAGAATGACAGCTTGGGTAGCAATGAACTGGATTTCAGAGTTGGTTTTGAAACTTCAGGAGCTTCTGGAGTATGCCCTTCAGCTCCAGTTTTCAGACTGTCAACACTGCACAGAATGTACACCGCCACTCAAGGAAGAGCCCAATATAGTTACTTCATAACATTGCATCTGCAAAGAGGCTCTGGGCTTGCTCTTTCTGTAAATAGATCTCTGTTATATAACAAACAGATTTCCCCCTCATGGGCCGTCCAGTGTGTTCCCTTCACTGACAGTGAGAGAGGAGGAATGAGGAGGTGTCTTTAGAATAGGCTGCAGGTTTCTCTGTCCCCTTAGACACAAGCCATGATCCGGATTCCATGGAAGAGTTGAGACAGATAGTGTCACATCACTAGCCTCCAGGTCAAGCTTCATGAGATCACAGCCCTTCAGCATCCAAGCTGACTGTCTCTGGGTTGTTCCTCAGCTTCTCATGGATAAATGAAAATTGATCTCAAGACAAAATCATGAATGATATATGATATGTTTAATAACCACTACTTTTTTTTTCTTTTTTGGTTTTTTGAGACAGGGTTTCTCTGTGTAACAGTACTGGCTCTCCTGGACTCACTTTGAGGTCCAAGCTGGCATCAAACTTCACAGAGATCCACCTGCCTCTGCCTCCCAAGTGCTGGGATTAAAGGTGTACACCACCACGCCCAGCAAGATGTTTAATCACCACTATTTTTTTTAGGATGCGTCAACAAGTTTATTGTAGTGACTATTCCTTTAATACCCTGAGCAAGGATTCTCTATATCAAAGAAAGAATTACCTCATGGTTAAAAGGCATTTATCACAAGGACAGATAAAACCATTGCAATAGGAGGTCACTTAACAGTCACATATTTTACTGCTCAGTTAAATATTGCTTTTTTGTACACAAGATAAGTTTAAGATGACAGTATATTGTGTCATACCTGAGAAGGTATAAGGAATTACAACAAAACAGTTTGTGTATTTTGTCATTAATATTTGTACTGGATTTAGGCATTTCTTGGTAGACTTATATCCTAAGTTCATGGGAAGTTTGAAACCCTTAATTGGATATATGGTTCGCATCTTGAGTCAGTCTTATCACCTCTAGAGTGAAAGCTTATGTGAGGTCATAAATCTATCTCAGGCCTATCTCCTAATGAGATACACAATGTTTGGGAAGAGTATTTACTACCACTATATGTTTTCTATTGACTATCTAACTTCTTTAGCTTCTAAAATTATTTGGACTGAGTCAGGCAGTTTGTAAGACTCTTGTCAGGAATAATAAAATCACCTTTATAGGAGTCTGTGTGGAATTTGCCCAAACAAAAGCAGTGAATAAATCTCTACGCCATGTCAGTAATAATAGAAAGAAAAGTGAAGGATGCTAGTCACTGCTACTTTTAAGACTAGAAAAATGTGCATTGATTGTAGCCAAATATATGAAGATTTATTTCCTTGGGCATCTTAACCTTACACACATGAGCATTGAGACAGACACCTTTTTCCCAACTTTTATTTATTTATTCAAGTTACATCTCAATCAGAGTCCCTTCCCTCCTTTCCCTCTTGGTCCTACCCTCCTACCCTCTTCTCCCTCACTCCTATCTGTTTTTTTTTTTTAATTTGAGGTGTATCTTTTTCCCCCAACATCTCCCTTTTAGTCCAATAAAAGGCTCTTTGTCTTGTAACAATCAATACAATATAAAACAATAAGAACAATTAGGCTACAGTTATGAAAGTTGTAAGGTATAACATACATTCCCAATGTCCAGTCCATATGTATTAGGCAACTTATATTAGTATTCTATTATCTATCTATCCCAATGAGTTTAAAGTTCTCCCTAACTCAGTTTCCATCTTAACTTTCATTACCAACTTAAAGACATCTCTTAGACCTAGAACATCCTTTTAATTCCTAAACAACTTAAAATTTAACTGTAAGACTATGACTATCTAGTCTTCAACCACATCAGAGACCCTAGAAGGATAAATATATCTGAATAAACAGGAAGTGCAGAGCCAGCCGCTTCCAAAACTAAGAAATGACAGACAACTGGCTGCCTGGACAGTCCCCAATTTCTCTCTATAACATTGGAGCATCTATCTTCAGCCTTTTGACCCAGTATCTCTGACAGACATTAATTGTACAGCAGGAATTATGAAGGACTTGCTCACACTGTCTTGGCAGAGCTAGGCTGTCGACTTACCTGCTTCCAAGTTTTGTCCTTTTCAGACAGCATTCGAGACAGACCTGTTTCATGGTGAGTGCTCACCATACCAAGGGTTGATGATAGTGGCAGATATTTATAAGTCTACCTGATTTCAGGTCGTCCTCCTACAACAGACCCAAGTTACCCATACACAAAATATGTTGGGCTTTCAACTCCTTCTTAGAAACCCGTTGCCATGTGCCTGTAGGCATCAGCCATATGCACATAGAGCCATTTTCTTTTGTTTTCTTTTTTTTTTTTTTAACAAATTGTATTCTAGCTCTTTGGGGGCCTTCTTTATTTATAATGGGTTATGTGACTGAGAACTGTTCTGATATTTAAAGTCAGGCTTTGTTTTTTTTTTTCAACTTGGTGGCAGTAATAGCCTAGTAGTCCCACCTTACCCTACATTCCAAGACTACTGTGGTGGTGGTTTGAATAGGAGCGGCCCCCATAGACTCAGTCTTTGAACGCTTGGCCCGTTAGGGAGTGGCACTATTAGGAGGTGTGGCCTTGTTGGAGTAGGTGTGGCCCTGTTGGAGGAAGCATATCACTTTGGGGTGGCCTTTGAGGTCTCCTGTACTCCAGCTACAACCAGTGTGGTTCATAGTCTCTTTCTGCTGTTTATGGATCAGGATATAGAACTCTCAGCTCCTACTCCAGGACCATGTCTGCCTGCATGCTGCCATGCTTCCTGCTATGATAATAACAGACTAAACCTCTGGAATTGTGAGGCAGCCCCACCCCAGTTAAATGTTTTCCTTTATAAGAGTTGCCAAGGACATGGTATCTCTTCACAGCAAAAGAAACCCTAACTAAGACACATGGTGGTAGTCCATAGATGGAACCATACATACTGCTTTCTCATACACATACACACCTAGCACGAAATTATTTTGTAAATTAGGGGATGTAAGAGATTACCAACAGCAGCAATAATAGAGAACATTTATATCAGTGTAAACTTGTAGTTTTTATGACGTGCACTTTATGTAATTTTCCATTTAAAATTTCAAGACTGTTGACTATGGGTCACTGAAAGTGCTGAGAGTGACAACATAAGGCTGACTAGTGTATCACTTCCCATTCCAATAAAGTGAATTTAGGTGCAAGATTCGTTATGCATGGCCCCCTGCCTGGTATTTGCTGAACACACAGAGCATGCTCAGAACGAAAGGCCTCGCTTGGTCTTTATGACAGTCATTAATGAGCTCACAAATTTGTGAACAAAGGGATGGTGGAGCTAGAGGGTCACAAGGGCCTGGTAAGGGGGAATGTAGTGTGACAGGAGACCACAGAGGCAGCAGCTAAGCCAGGTGGCTTCAGGTCTGTGTCAGACCTGGCCCATTAGCTGTAGAGGAAGGAAGCATAAGGAGGTACGTGGAGGATGCTAGGACAAGAGGAGATGAAGCTTTCTCAGGTAGATGGGACCCCATGTGGGAAACTGGAAGCAGAGAGAACATGAGCCATTGAGGGAGAAACTGCAAAGAGCTTCAGTGCAATTAGAAACACGTAGGATTGGAGGAGATGTGGTAGCCACACCATGAAGGACCATATACATTACGGCATGTGAATGAGTCAGGACTTTATAGAGAAGACAGCAGTGAACCACCGAAGGAATTTAACTAGCAGCTATGTTCAGAACTTAGAACTGATCATTCTAGATCAATGGACACTGTAGAGGTGTGGGTGTGGGTGTGTTAGTTACCTATTTGTTGTTGTGATAAAATGCACCCACAAAGCAACTTTGGGGAGTTGCTATATTCAGGAAACGGAGAAAAAACAAGAAGCAGGGGGTGCGCTATGTACATGTGTATTGTGTACGTGTGTTGTATGTGTTTTATATGTGTGTTTTTCGTACTCTGTGTCACAAGTTTTCATTTTGTGTGTGACACACATGTACAAATGCACTCTGGAAAGTAACTTTGGATTGATCAAGATGGTGACAGGGAAAGGAATGAGGAGGAACAAGCATCCATATTGCTGTGTTATCAATGAATGTTAGAGACTTAGCTGGAAGCTTCAGCAACAATAACTCGATGGGCAGAAGATGACAGTCACTCTCAGTGTTGAGCTAACACATAGAATGGACATAACTTATTCCAATTACAGAGTATGAGAGGAAACTTCAGCCATAGTCTCAAGTATCCCAGCCCCCTCTGCTGCCTTCCCTTTCTTCTGACCTGAGGCATTTCCCCCCAGCTCCCACCCATACAGACACCAGACTACTTCCTGCTATTATGTTTTCCCATGTGGCTGCAACCTTTCTTCACAGATTTTTCTCATTACGTGATTATCAGCAAGGCTCAGTGTTTTAAAATGCCATAATTACTTTCAATAACACAGCTGCAAAGTGAGTTTCAAGATAGCAACTGACAGACTACAAACCCTGCTCCCAGCTTATTATTCAGATAACTGCACATAGAAACCATGGGACACACGGGGACTGGGGAAAAGGTTAGTCAGCAAGTGCCTACCAAGAGTTTGGGTCCCTGGCATCTATGTAAAAGATGGTGACACACATCTGTAATCCTAGCCCCAGAGAGGCAGAGTTTGTAGAGTCCCAGGAACTCAATGGCCGGCCAGCCAGCCTATCTGCATCAATGAGCTGAAGGCTCACTGACAGACTCTTTTGAAAAATAAAGTAAAGGCTGATCAAAGAAGACACCCCAAATCAACCTCTGGCCTCCACTTACAAGTGCACACATGCAAACACACTCATGTACACATAACCCACACACATATACATGTTATTGAACAAATAGCACAATGGTGTTTTGATATAATAAATGACATAAAGCAAGAAATATGTATTATAATATATGTATACACACACAGACATACAACACAAGAAACTAAAAGACAGTCAAAATGTCAAAATTATAAGTTTTCAACATTAACTTTCCTGATTCCTCATGTATTTCCAGGAAATCAATAAATGGATGTTTGTCTGTTTTTTGGTTTTTGGTTTGCTTTTCAAGACAAGGTTTCTCTGAGTGCCCCTGGCTGTCCTGGAACTTCCTCTGTAGACTAGGCTGGCCTGGAACTCGGAGGTCCATCAGTCTTTCCCTCCTAAATGCTGGGACTAAAGGCTTGCACCACCATTGCCTAGCATAGACTGATCTTTTAAAATTATTAGTATCTTATATTTTTCCACCATTTAATATTTAAAATAATTACTTTTGTGAGTAATGCACTCACAAATAGTGAAATGTATCACCTCTATAGATTTACTCTTTTCTGAGACAGTCTCCTTTAGCCCAGGCTAGCTTAAACTTGCTATGTAGCTGAGGATTGCCTTGAACTCCCAATTCTCCTGCCTCTATCTAGATTTAATCCTTAAAAAATTTCTTTTCAGGCGGGTGTGGTGGCTCACACCTTTAATCCCAGCACTTGGGAGGCAGAGGCAGGCGGATCTCTGTGAATTCAAGGCCAGCCTGGTCTACAAAGTGAGTCCAGGATAGCTAGAGATACACAGAGAAACCCTGTCTCAAAAAACAAAAAAAAAATTCCTTTCAATAGTTATTCAGAACTTTCACGAATGCTGCAAACTGCATTTTGGGAAGTAGATCAGGTAGGTCTCATGCTTTTCCTGTATTGGTTCAATACAAATGTAGTAGTTAGTTAGACTAGACCTAGCCAAATAAAAGTGCCCTAGTTAATTAGGTTAATGATGTACTGGTTAAATAGAAGTAAGTATATTGGTTAGTTAACAATGTATTGATTATTTAAGGTGTACTGGTTAAACAGAGGTGTGTTTGTTAACAGAGGTGTGCTGGTTAACTAGAGATGTACTAATTGCATATAGGTATGCTGGTTAAATAGAAGTAAGCCCATTAAATAGAGGCTACCATTTGAATAGTTTGCATTACCATTTTACCAAATTTTTACCGATTTTACATATTTTACCAAATATAAAATAAGAAGGTATTTTGGCAATTTGAAATATTGATAGGATTTCTTCTCATATTGATGAGACTACTAAAGCAATTGTAATATACTTTCTTATTTTTTTTAAATCTTCATTTTTAAATGATAGTTTCAAATAGCCTAGCCCTCTGAGTTTGTAGCACCCAACAATGAATGTAAATCTTAAGCCTTTCCACTGCTCGAAGAGTAGTTTCCTAAGCAAGCTGAACTTGCCTTTCCTTCCCACTCTGACACTGTGCTCTCCACCCAGGACATTGCGTACTACCAAGCCCTGTCCGCAGAGGGGCTGCAGACAGATGCTGCTAGGATTCCCCCCAGCACCGTTCCATCTCAAGAGTTGTACGGGCCAGGACTGGAGCTTTCTGCCACTGCCAAGCTGGGTGACTTACAACGTTCCTGGGAAACCTTAAAAAATGTGGTAAGCCTTTAAAACATTGTATTGGCTAAACTCGCCAGAGACCCATCTCTTTAGGTATTATCTTAGGAAATACATCCAGAGTTAACACATCTAGGACACAGTCAGACGCCCATGGGTAAAGCTGTGAGGAAAGAAATGTCACAACCTGCAAGATAAGAAGTAGGAAGCCGTTGGTAAGATCCCCTTTCTCCTTCAGATCAGCGAAAAACAACGGACTCTCTACGAAGCTTTGGAACGCCAGCAGAAGTATCAAGACTCCCTCCAGTCTGTCTCGACCAAAATGGAGGCCATGGAGATGAAGCTGAGTGAGAGCCTCCAGCCGGGCCGGAGTCCAGAAAGCCAGATGGCTGAGCACCAGGTAAAAATAGCAGTGTCAATGACTTCAGCTTCCTGTGTGATGGAATCCGTGTGCACTGTAGTTGGCCTGTCAGGCTCCTATTGAGGCGATCAGCATCGTCTTTCTTGCTGGATGGTGTGAGCAAGATTCCAAAAGGTGGGAGATGCCGCCACTCCTTCAGGGTGGGACCTAAGAAGGAGAAAGAGAAAATCAGAGCTGGATCCTCATTTTAAAGAGCTACATGCATTGGGATTTTTCTGATCCAAAATGTGCTTAACATTGCCAGATTGTTTTTGTTTAGTTATGAGCTGTTGCTGTGAGAATAAATTGTGTCTCAAATAAGCCTCATCTGGGAATAACCCCCAAGAAATCTAAGTTTTCATCTTGTGTTATTTTGACTCTAGTCATTTTCTGGGACCTTATATAAGTTAGAAAAAGTGTCAGATTTGTGTGAGGAAGGAGCTGATTGCATACATCTAATTTAGAAAGGTGCTGTTATGAATATGTCAGCTTAAAACTTATACTAAGGTACAAGCATGGAGAGCTGGCACAGCCAGTGAGGTCCACAATCTAGAGTTCCCAACTGAACACGGTCAGTACTTTAATGACACTTATGTGGCAAAACTGGGACCTAAGGATATGGAGATGTGTGTTCAGCTGTGAACTGAGTCAGTGTGACATAGGAAAGTGCTCCCTAACCCTAACCAGGACCCTGGAGCACGTGACAACCCTCCAAAAAGCAGAGGGGAAGAACGAAGTCTTTAGCTGTTAACTAAGCCATAGGTCTGGTATGGGTGGTACATGTTGCTTTTGTGTAGAATCCAGGTTCAGTTCCTAGCACCCCTATGGTGGTTCACAACCGTGTGTTACTCCAGCATCAGTGACCTGACGTGCTGTTCTGACCTCTGGGTACCTAGAAGTGGTGTATATAAATATACATGCAGGCAAAACAGTCATACGCATAAAGATAAGTGAATCATTACACGTAAAAGAACTATAAAAGGCAGGTATACGGGCCACATCTATGGATGCTAGCATGTAGCAGGCGGAGGTGCTGTTCAGAGCAGCTAAGCTCACTTATAAACACCCGGCCCAAAGCAGAACAGCAGCTGCAGAGGTGGCTCACTGGTTAAGAGCACTTCCTGCTCTTCCAGAGGACCTCTGTTTGTTTCCCAGCCACCCTTCTGAGAGATGTGTGTGACTACCCATATCTCCTGCTACAGAGGATCAGATAGATACCCTCTTCTGGCCTCCTCAGACACCCACATACATGTGGCATTTACTCACACAGAAACACATGTGCATATAAATAAACAATAAATTACAAATCTTAAAAAGAGAACAAAACATGCATCTTAGTAGAAGAGAGATATAAAAGTGCTGTGTGATACGTGTGTCTGTTAGAGATGCTGCAATTTATCAGCTTTGGAAATGATGCTACAGGGATGAGGCTGTAACTCACATGTAGGGCACTTGATCTCCAGGATGGACACACACACACATGTACATTCTATCCTCCATTTGGAGTCCCCTGTAAACTTGGGCTTCATGGCTTGCTCACATGTACCGTCAAACACACATACTTTCTTGTGCAATATGTGGCCTTTCAGTATAAGATAAAAATGCACACATCTCATCTAAAGATGGTGTATTGAGAAATAGTGGTTTCAGGCTTTTGACACCCTTGCAACTTCTTGGGGTAAATATTACATTACAAAGGATAGATCTGTTTTAGACCTTCTTTTGATAAACTACTTTTTAGATATCCTAGGGTTTCCTCCTACAGTCTGCCAGGCTTGGGAAAATGGCAATAAAGGCTTAGACTTAAAACTAACCTTGTTCTTATTAAATCATAACAACCATGAGGATGATCCGGCACCCAGGCGACCATTGCAATGCTATTTTCCTGTGACCTCTATCATTCATTTCCTTATTAGAGTACCTTCCAAGCAGCCCTCTTCCTTCTAGAGGGGCCTCAATGTCACAGGCCTTGCCTCATGCTCCTGTTTTCTGCTGCTAATGTCATCTCATTCAGGTATGAAGGTTCCGTTCCTTCTTTCCTGTTGTCTCCCAACTTGGCTTCACAGTACTTGGAGGGAGTAGAGTGTCTCTCCTTTTGAATTCAATTCTGCAGGCCAGCTTTGATGGGCTGTCCCATGAATGTCTGCTTCCTTAAAAGAGTCCAAAGAGAATGTAGGATGAGTTATCTAAGGGCTGGATCAGGGTAATTGGAGAATCACGCATATTATTGAGAACCATTGATCTAGGAGGTTTTAATAGTTTTATTCTGTCTACCGTTAGATTGTCTTGCCTCTGCTGGAGGTTTATCACCCCTGTAGTCTAGTTAACTGGCCACAGCTCCCCCTGAGACCCTTCAATGGCCCTTTTAGGAGTGATGCATGGCAAGAAAACAGGGTCTTGGTGGCCCATATCCTAGAGTCCTAACAGAACATGCACATTAGCTCCAAGCAGCACCACTACCTCCCTGTCCATCATTAGTAGTATGAAAATGTATACTGTGCATGAAGTGAAATGTCCAAGGATTTCATGGAGAAAACTCAAAATTGAACATTTATCATTTTAGGTATATTTTGTGTTATTCATTGTTTGGGAAGTTCATACATGTGTACAATGTTCTTTGATAATATCTATACATATTCAGCCTCTAACTCTTCTTAGAGCCTCCTACACTGCAGTCTCCCTCTCAAAAATCATGTCTTCTTTTCATAGCCCACTGAGGTTGGTCTGCGCTATCCACAGTAAGGCCACTCACTGGAGCGTGGGTAACTTAGCAGGAGTCACCTCCACAAGCAAACAAGCAAACAAATTCTCCCCACCCCAGCAGCCTTCCACTGCCAAAGCTTCTCAGCCATGGGAGGGGAGGGTCTTTGTGATCCCCTCCCCGTCTCCGCTGGAGCTCTGACTGGCTTGGTTGTGAGTTCATAAGAACTGATGTGTCCCTGACCCTGTTTCCTAACAGTGCTTCCTAACCTCCGGCTCTTTTGCTCTTTCTGCCTTCTCTTCTGCACTCTTCCCTGAACTGTGTGTGTGTGTGTATGTATGTAAGTGTTTGTGTGTGTGTATGTATGTGAGTATGTAAGTGTGTGTGTAGGTATGTGTGTGTATGAGTGTGTGCGCATGTGTGTGAGTGTGTAAATATGTGAATGTGTGTATGTGAGT
>CAJQZJ010033456.1:3733952-3748899 GCA_907164525.1 Lophiomys imhausi | reverse complement strand
CACACACACACACACACACACACACACACACACACACACACACACACGTGTACAAGAAAATGCGCAAAGCAAAATCAGTTAAAGCATTACAATTCATTGGCCTTTAAAGCAGTCATATCAAACATGTCACACCTCTATCTGTTCCTAAAATGTTTTGATCATTCCAAATAAAACCTTCCCGGTCATCACTGAGCTTGGATGCTGGTCCAGAAGCTGCAAGAAAGGACTGCCTTAACAATACAGAACTGACAGTTCAAGGACCCAACCCAGTCTTTTTCTTACTGAAGAATACTCAGAGGAGTGAGTGGGTGGGATCCAGAAGGAAGTAACTTCACCATACCCCCCGTCAGCCAAATCCACTGAGATTTCATGAGCTGTCTTTTTCTTTCTGGTTGCTGCTTCTATGATCCAGACATGAACTCTGTTATGGATTAGAATTAATTCACTTAGAGGTACTAAGCATCTCCTAGACCAACAGCTAAAAGCCTGGCTTCTCATAAATATATGACTCGAAAGCCCGCTGTAACTGTTGTGAATTAGTAGCATGCTGTAAAGAAGACAGAAATATTATTGTGAGCTATATAAGAAAGGGACTTGGGAGTAGATGAAGTGACATCCAGCCTGCATGTAGAGGAAAGAGTGCGCCTGAGAGTTGGAGTGATAACAGGTGGGTAGGAGGAATTGTATGTACAGCTGTGGGAAGGAGGTGGGGTGGGAGGTGGAGGATGGGCATGCTTCAAAACTGTGGGAAGAAGAGGAGACATAATGAGGCCACCTAATTATAGAGGAGTTTGCAAAATCCAGACAAATAATGCAGACCTTATTTTTTTTTGACAGTTGGTTCTCAGCAAGTGATCACAGAATAATGGATGAAAATACTTTAAATGAACAATAAGGGAGTCAGTCTATAAATTCAATGCAATCTCAAAAGTCCATCACTCCCAAGGCTGGGCATGGTGACTTGCACCTATAGTGAGGATCACACATTTAGAGCCAGCCTGGGCTTCATGCAGAGACCAAATCTTAAAAATAACTTCAAATACTATAGCTGTATGTTTTATATGGACTGATAAGAGATATTGCAAATATAAGAAAAGCATATCTCAAAAGAATGGACACTCTAGTTGGGTACAGTGGTAAGGGCATGTAACCTCAGTGTTTGTTAGGCAGAATCAAGAGAAATCAGAAGTTCGAGGCCATTCTCTTTTTTTTTTTTTTTTTTTTTTTTCGAGACAGGGTTTCTCTGTGTAGCCCTGGCTGTTCTCTTACATAACAAGTTAGAGGCCTGCTCTGTGTAAGACCCTGTTTCAAAACAAACAAACAATTGCTCTCAAGGAAGGTAAAAGACAGCTGCAATTGAAAAGTATATCTTACCAGCTAGAGCAGTGGTTCTTAACCTTCCAAATGCTGTGACCCTTTAATACAGTTCTTCATGTTGTGGTGACCGTCAACCATAAAATTATTTTCATTGCTACTTTATAACTGTATTTAAGCTACTGTTACCATAATGTGAATATCTAATATGCAACACCCATAGGGGTCTGGACACACAGGCTGAGAACCACTGACTCACAGAGACTCACAAAGCTCTAAGAATGAAGAGAGTTCCCTTTGCGCAGCAGTGAGCTTCCGGGAACAGATGCAACCTTTGCAGACATTTGGCTTATAGCAAAGATTATATGCAAAACTATTTAGAGAGATAAGGAGAGGAAGAAAGGGAGAGAGGTGAGGGGAGAAGAAGGGAGGGAGAGGTGGTGATGCCTTCATTTGTACGTGCAAGCTTGATAAATTAAGTTGGATTATAGTAGACCTAGCTATGAAATTCACTTTAAGAAACAAAACGAAAACTGAACTCTTTTTTTGTTTTGTTTTGTTTTTTGAGACAGGGTTTCTCTGTGTAACCCTGGTTGTTCTGGACTCACTCTGTAGACCAGACTGGCCTCGAAATGACAGAGATCCACCTTCCTCTGCCTCCCGAGTGCTGGGATTAAAGGTGTGTGCCACCACGCCCAGCTTGTTGTAAGATTTCTTAACACATGTTCTCCATGTTTCTATCTCATAGAAACCTCTCTGGAAGCTTCTGAAACCTAACACCATTCCAATACTTCATGATGATGCTCCAGGCACCTTCTTTATCTTTTGTTTGTTTGCTTTGATTTGAGCTCTGGGGAGCCCAGAGCTTCATGTATGCCAAGCCTGACTTCTTCCACACTCCTCACTCAATATCTCTTTTAAGGATGACATACCATTTGATAATCACCATGCAGTAGACAAAGTTTTCTTAAACAGAACACAAAAGTTCTACCTATTAAAGACCCATATAAAATTCTGTAACCAAATTAAAAACTTCTATTTTATCTAGGCTTGGTGGTGAACGTCTTTAATCCCACCAAAGGCAGGTGGATCTCTGAGTTAAAAGCAAGCTGAGGTCATCAGGGTCTATAAACAGTGAGTTCCAGGACAACTGGGGCTACACTCTGGGATCCTGTCTCAAAAAAAAAAACAAAACAAAACAAGTTTCTGATTATCAGGAGGCACCAGTAAAGAAACCATTTGGTCAGGTGGTGGTGGCCGCATGCCTTTAATCCTAGGACTCAGGAAGCAGAGGCGGATCTTTGTGAGTTCAAGGCCAGCCTGGTCTACAGAGTGAGTTCCAAGACATCTAGGACTACACAGAGAAACCCTGTCTCCAAAAACAAAAACAAAAAAGGAAAGAAACCGCTTTGTTGTTAAGGAAAAAGCAGTTGAGGAACAGACAGTCCCCATAAGTAAGAGCTTTGTAATACACAGAACCAAAAGAAACAGGCACCCAGCATCCAAAATGTTTGAGTAAGGCATTTGGATGAGGAAGGACTCCAGTGACAATCAAGCAGAGATGTGGTGGTAGGCAACCACAGAAGAGAGTTGGGTCTTAAGCATCAACAGGAAACTGCAAACAAAACTCCGAAGGCTTCTACTGGGAACCCAGGAGAAAGCTTGAAGCTGAAATGATTCACAGAGTAGTTGGCAGTGGGATATTAAACAGAGCTGCAATTGAGCAGCTCTCTCCACAGAACAAGAGTAAATCTCAGGCTGGAGAGATGGCTCAGTGGGTAGGAATACTGACTGCTCTTCCAAAGGACCCCGGTTCAAATCTCAGCACTCACATGGCAGTTCACAGCTGTCTGCAGTTGTCAGGCATGGTGGCTCACGCCTTTAATCCCAGCATTTGGGAAGCAGAAGCAGGCCGATCTCTGTGAGTTCAAGGCTAGCCTGGTCTACAAAGTGAGTCTAGGACAGCCAGGAATACACAGGGAAACCCTGTCTCATAAACAAACCAAACCAACCAACCAAACAAAAACAAAGCAGCTAACTCACAGAAGTGGCAGTCCCAAGGCAGACATGTTTACATGTCAACAGGGTGACTGGGAAGCTGGAGGTAACCACAGGGAACAAGTCAAAAGGGCCTTGCACAATTCAGGAAATACTTTATTTCCTGGTAAGGATGATAGCAGCATTGAAGCCTCCTGTCTAGGTCTATGTAATACTATTGGTGTAACAATCAGTTAAAAGGCAGTTGGGAGGTCATGATATTAGGGAAGAAAGGTAGATTTTTTTCTTGCTAGTTTTCATAATATTTTAACTTAGTAATTTTAAATTTGACTACATTAATTATTTAATTTTATTTTAATTATTTTATTATTATTGACAGTGCACTAAGGAGGTACTGTGTCCACTGTGATGTCTGCAGTCTGTAGAAGAGATCCAGACTGATGCAAGCAAAGGTGTTGGCATCAGCCATGTTACTTCACTGGGCTCCAGTCGCCTTTCCTATACTGCCTAGCTTTGTAACACGCTGTTTAGTTTCTCAATAGGAATTTCCCTGGGAAGACTCTGGTCTCAAAAAAAAAAAAATCTAAATAGAAGATAGATAGATGAATATAGACAGACAGACAGGTGATCAGCATAGGGCTGGGGATACACCATTAGTATATGACTGCTCAGTATGCACAAGGCCCTGGGTTCAGTCCCAGCACCAAATGCATAGGCCATTGGTGGTTTGTGCTTTCAATCTGAGCCCTGAAGAGTGGAGGCAGGAAGACCAGAATTAAAGTTGTCCTCAGCTATAAAGAGAATTTCAGGGCAGCCTGGGCTATAAGAAACCCTGTCTCAAAAACAAGAACAGCAGAGTAGGGTGTGCTGTTACACACCTTTAATCCCAACATTAGAGAGGGAGGTATCTGTGAGTTCCAGGCCAGCCTGGTCTTTGTAGTGAGTTTTATCCCATCAAGGGCTATATAGTAAAATACTTTATCTCAAAAACAAACCAGACCAAAATTAAGGAACAGATAGTGAGTTAGTCATTTCAAAGTTATTTTCCTTTTAAGGGAAGGGCTGAGAGGCAGAATAGAGAAGGTGACATTCAGTACTTTCTTTAAATTCCTCTCTAAGGATTAAAGCAGAGAGAGCTTTGCTGTCTTGTACATGGAGAATAGGCACTTTGGGGACTTGATTGTTATCTCTTTTCTTGGAATGTTGATAAAAGCTGTGCTTTATATCTGGTGACAGAAACCTTCAGCATGGTGACTACTCCAATTTGGGTTTTTAATCTGGTGAATGGTGGGCCAGAAGGAGCCTCTTCCAAAAGGAGAGCTTTCCGTAATTACTATTTAAAGGTTTATAATACAATGAGGACGCCACTGAACTGTACAAGCTGGATGCATGAATCTGGGTTAGGGGTATGCCTTGGAGGTGGTCAGCCTCAAAGTATTTGAAACCTTGGCAGAGGTCTCTGGAGACAACCTATGGCCTGGAAATTATCCCCGAGAAACTGGGAGTTTTAGAGTTAGGTACAGAAGGAAGAGAATGAATGCACACATACTTGAAGATTCCTCTCCTGTTACAAATGAGCCTGTTGGAAACAAGAAATGCTAATTAATTTGTTCAAAGCCATTTAAGTTAGCCACATACCCAGCATTCAGATCAGACCTGTCCCAGCATTCAGCTCCAGCAACGCAATCTTGAAAGTTAAGCTAGTGCCTGTCTGGAACTGACCTCAGTGGGTGTATGCTGGCAGAGCCTGGAGTCCTCAATCAAGAGTGTGATTCCACAATCTTCCCTACAGGCACTTCTGGACGAGGTGCAGATGCTGCAAGATGAGATCAATGGGCTTCAGGCGGCTCTTGCGGAGGAGCTGGCGGCCGAGTCTCAGGAGTCAGACCCTGCGGAGCAGCTAGCCCTGCAGTCCACGCTCACTGTCCTGGCCGAACGGATGTCCACCATCAGGATGAAAGCAGCCGGCAAGCGGCAGCTTTTGGAGGTGACTAGCCTTGGAGGGGCTTCAGGTCCTGCTTCTGAATCAAGCTTTAGTATCTGTTAGCAGTTCTTCCGGGTATGGATGTGAACTACATGGGTGGGGCTGTTGTTTTAATTGCTGTTTTCTTTTTGATATCTATTTTTTTTCTAGCTTTTATACACCCGCACACACACACACACACACACTCCACATAACATTTTCCTCACCCATTCTGTGGTGTTGGGCACCTACACTGGCTCCATAGTTTGGTTATTATGAGTATTGCAATAAACATTGGAGGGAAAGTATCCCTTATTGCTTTCCAGTCCTAAGAAGCTGGTGTTAATATTTGCATTAGAGTGCAGTCAGGGTGTATCTAATGAATGTGCTCCAGCTGGGAGGCCTGAGAATGCAGAAGGCTGGTACCTGATAGCCTACAGCCCCATGGACGGGAATTGTAGATTTGAGCAATGCTTTGCTTATTTTTAATTTTATTTTTTTAAGTTTATTCACTATTTCAAGCCACATCTCCATCACAGTGCCCCCCATCCACTCCTCCCAGTCCCACCCTCCCACCCTCCCATCCTACTCTTCCAGAGTAGGGTATCCCCACACATCAGTCTCCCACCCCAGTTCAGTAGTCACATGAAGGCCAAGAGCCTCCTCATATGCCGGGGGCCTACATGACAGCAGCACTAGGGAAAAGTGTCTCATCAACATTAAGTCTATGTTCCTGTTCCTTTTGATGTGTTCGTTGTAGAATAGTTATCCTGTATTATATGACTAAAATCCAATTATAAGAGAATAGATGCAATGTGAGTCCTTCTAAGTCTGGCTTAGCTCACTCAAGATGAGCTTTTCTAGTTCCATCCATTTGGCTACAAATTGCATGATTTCCTTGTTTCTGATAGCTGAGTAGTATTCCATTGTGTAGATGTACCACAGTTTTTTTTTTTTTTATCCATTCTTCATTTGAGGGACATCTCGGTTGTTTCCAGTTTCTAGTTATTACAAATAAGGCTGCTATGAACATAGATGAGGAAATGTCCTGTGATTTGGTGAGGAATCATTTGGATGTATACCCAGAAGTGATGTGGCTGGGTCCTGAGGTAGAGCTATTCCAAGTTTTCTAAGATGTCACCAGACTGATTTCCACAGTGGTTGTACAAGTTCTCACTCCCACCAGCAATGGAGGAGTGTTCCCCATTCTTCACAACCTCGCCAGCATGTGCTGTCATTAGAATTTTGATCTTAGCCATTCTGACACGTATGAGATGGAATCTCAGAGTTGTCTTGAGTTGCATTTCTCTGATGATTAAGGATGTTGAGCATTTCTTCAAGCCAAAACCATAGAATGGAAAAAGGACAGCATCTTTAGCAAATGGTGCTGGTCTAAGTGGATGTCCACATGTAAAAGATTGAAATTAAACCCATACTTATCACCTTGTACAAAACTTAAATCCAAATGGATCAAAGACCTTAACATAAAACCAGACACCCTAAGTCTAATAGAAGAGAAAATGGGGAAAACCCTCAAACTCATTGGCACAGGTCACAACTTCCTGAACATAACACCAACAGCTCAGGCTCTAAGACCAACAATCAATAAATGGGACCTCATGAAACTGAAAAGCTTCTGTAAGGCAAAGGACACTGTCATTCGAACAAAACAGCAACCTACAGACTGGGAAAAAAAATCTTCACCAACCCCACATCTGACAGAGGGCTAATATCCAAAATCTACAAAGAACTCAAGAAATTAAATGCCAAGAAACCAAATAATCCAATCAAAAAATAGGGAACAGATTTAAACAGAGAATTCACAAAAGAGGAATCCCTAATGGCTGAGAGACACTTGAAGAAATGCTCAGCATCCTTAATCATCAGAGAAATGCAACTCAAGACAACGCTGAGGTTTGCTGTGTTTAAATGAGAGCCTGCGATGAAGAGTAGAACTGAGACTGTGAAGCATGAACCTGTTCACTGTCAGCCAGTCCACCCATATTGCCTAATGAAAATCTCCCTGTACTGATGTTGCCGATATTAGTTGATTTAAATAATATTTGATGGGTAGATGTTGGCAATAATAATATATGTGCTAAAAATCAGCTGTTCTCTTTTTTCCATATTTTCCCTTATAATTATTGGCCCCTTGGCACAAGTGATGTTTATGTAGTTGTTTCTGCAATTTGGTTTGCCTGCAGGCTTTGGGCGAAGCCTAAGAATTTCTTAAGGCCCTAAGAATTTCTGGCTTCTTGCGTCTCTGGATCCTAATGTTCCCCATTACACTTCTTATACAAACTGAGTATTATTTTATCTACTACTGATTACATCATGATTCAATTTACAGTGGCCATGTTGCTGAAGATGTAGGCTTCTTCTAAATTGACTAGCCGCAATATCAATCAGATCACATATTTAGTCCATATTCTGCATAAACGAAAATGTGTTTTTCCTACTTACTAGCCTCCATGTTAAGATCTTATTTATGTGTTTGTTTGTTTGTTTATTTATTTGGTTTTTCAAGACAGGATTTCTCTGTGTAGCCCTGGCTGTCCTAGACTCATTTTGTAGACCAGGCTGGCCTTGAACTCACAGAGATCCGCCTCTGCCTCTGCCTCCCGAGAGCTTGATTTGTGTCTTATTTCTTATTCCAAGTACCAGTGGCTGCTCCTTCCCACAGGTTCAATTGCCTAGGTACTGCTTGTTTATGTGGGGTAGATGTCCTTTAGTTACGTGCTGTCCCAACCACTTCCTACCTTTGCAGAAATTGAGGTTAAATGTCTGTTGCCAACTGGACATGGTGGTGCACCCCTCTAATCCCAGCCCTCGGGAGGCAGAGGCAGGCATATGTCTGTGAGTTCAAGGCCAGCCTGGTCTACCAAGTGAGTCCAGGACAGTCAAGGACATACGGAGAAACCCTGTCTTGAAACAAACCTAAAAAAAAAAAAATTGTCTGTTGCCGTGGACCAACTGCTTCCCATCACTGTCTGGTTCTAATTCTTGACTGGTTCTCTCATTCCCATGACTGCCATATCCTACAGGAATCTTGATGTTGTTCAGCTCTGGGGCACATCCACTCATTGAGGGGGAGAGGGGACTCATCACACACTAAGGTCGAGACACAGAAATCCTGGTTTAGATGCGACCTGAGTCTGGGCATTTGTTTCATTTCCCAGCTGTTTGTATCCATAGCCGGGGCTTGAGACTGTCGCTCCACTGTATGGAATCTTCAAGCCCTCAGTGCTCAGTGGTCTCTCCAAGTTACTTTCTCCCTAATTTCTCAGGAGAAGCTAAATGATCAGCTAGAGGAGCAGAGACAAGAGCAAGCTCTGCAGCGGTACCTCTGTGAGGCAGATGAGCTGGACCACTGGCTGCTGAACACGAAGGCCACCCTGGATGTTGCGCTTGGTACACCCCAGGAGCCCATGGACATGGATGCCCAGCTGGTGGACTGCCAGGTACAAAGATGCTTTAGAACAGTGGTTCTCAATCTGCTGGTCATGAGCTCTTTGGGGGTCACATATCATCAGGTATCCAGCCTATGAGATTACATTACAATTCATAGCAGTAGCAAAACTACAATTATAAAATAGCAACAAAATAATTTTATGGTTTTAGTTTAGGAACTGTGTTAAAGGGTCACAGATTTAGGAAGGTTGAGAACCACTTTCTCTAGAAGGAAATGGGCCTACATCATGAAGGATATTTTTAAAAATACAGAAAGCACACTGATAAGGTCCTGGTATAGATATATGAGTTTCCACAAGCTAGCGATATATTTACAGAGTCAAAAAGTAATGCATCGTTAGAGGATAAATGACATTCAAACCTGGAAGTGGTTCCTGAAAAACATTGCCAGTGGTGTCTAGTCTTAAAAATAATATAAAATCAGGGACCAGAGAGATGGCTCAATAGTTAAAAATGATTACTAACCTTCCAGAAGACCCATGTTTGGTTCCCAGCATCCATCTCAGGTGACTCCCTGCCTGCAACTCCAGCTCCATTGGATCCAATGCCTCTGGATGGCGGTCTGCACTCATGCGCACAAACACACATTCACATAACTAAAAAGAACAACTAAGGTTATCTGCCTCTTTCGAATAGTATCAAGCTGAGGACCAAGTGCTTAACATACCAGCCTGGAAGAGGCATTCTAGATCCAATATAGCAAGAAACAGAGAACTGGTATGTTTCCACCATCAAGCTCCATGTTTATTAACATATTGCATTTCACGTGTGAGAGAAATACATTTGAAACCTTTCATTCAAAGGCCTGGAGGTGGGGGGAATGGCTCAGCAGCTGAGAACACTGGCTGCTCTTCCAGAGGACTCAAGTTCAACTCCCAGCACCCAGCTACTCTCATCTATAACTCCACTCTTAGGGGACCTGGTGCTCTCTTCTGGTGGCCTCCTGTGGCACTGCATGTACGTGGTGTAGAGCTAAACATGCAGGTAAAAACTGCATATGCATAAAAAAAGAAAAGAAAAAGAAAGTAACAAGAGGATGGGCAGAAAATCCTCTGCAATCCGCAGGGCTAAATATCAGTTTCATATTTCACCCAGGTGGTATCAAAAGAGATATGCCAATAGCATTAACTAATTAAACCTGCGTTCCTCTAGTGTGAAGTATACTACAGTGGTTTTTCTTATTGCTATTTTGAGGCTTATGATATTTGTTATTTTCACTTAAAGCATGCAATGCCTTAAGACTCCTCTCTATGTATCATCAGCATTGTTCTCTGGCCCAATGGAGAAGATTGAACAGCTAGATGGGAATATTGTGTATTATTCCTAGCCTCTTTTTCTACTGTCAGAAAGTTGAAGCATCAATATTTTAATGTTTCCTTTTAGGGCTTAAAATTAACACTCAAACTAGAATTTCAGACTTGTGTTATATTGTTGTTGCTGCACCCTCTTTTGGATGTATTGTGTTTTCAAAGAAATTCACAAAACTTATGATATAATTGTCATTATTTTGACAATACATCTCAGGCCATTTACAAAGTAATAAAATGTGTTTTCATGGTATTTCAAGGAATTGGAAGCATATGGCATTGGCACTAAGCAAACTAATCAACTTGACTTTTCAAACCTAATATTTATTTTGAATCATTTAAAACAGAGATATTAATCTCAGTTAAAATATAGACCCTAGTGAGTTAAAATTTAATATGAAAATGTTAAAGAAAATTTTATGAATTTAAAATTTAGAATTAAACTGCTTCATAATTATAAACAGCTGTGACATGGGATTAGAGTCAAATGCTAGACATAGTGGTCTACACCTCTAATCCCAGCACTTGGGAGACAGTGCTAGGAGTTTAAGGCCAACCTGGTCTACATGGAGAATTCCAGGCCAGCCAGGGTTACATAGTAAGACCCTGTCTCAGAAGACAAAGAAAAAGAGAGAGAGAGAGAGAGAGAGAGAGAGAGAGAGAGAGAAAGAGAGAGAGAGAAAGAAAAGAAGCCACATGATGACTTTTGTGGGCCTGGAGACTATTGATTAGAGGCCTCTTTTCCCTGTGGTGAAAAGTTCATGTAGACTAATAAGATCTGCGTTCTGTTCATTATTATATCAATTTTTCTAGTTTTATTCTCTTCACTTTCTTTCCTTTTGAGATAAGGTCTCATGTAGCCTAGGCTTGCCTTGAACTCATTCGGCAGCCAACAATGACCTCGTCCTCCCTGTCTGAGATTTGAGATTGCAGCTCTGCCCTGCCACACCCCTTAAGTCCACGGGGCCAATCAAACCCAGGGACTAGTGCATCCACAGACTCTTTTGATTTTAAAAGAAAATAATAATTTTCTTGGGCCTCCAAAGGTATTATGGACCCTCAGCAGACTGACGGTGCCCAGAAATATATTCACCCTTCAGAAATAATCCTTGGGAAATCATCCTTTAATTCCATTTTACTCAAAGTTTTTCATTGGTTTTGCTTTCTCTGGTAGGAAATATTATTATTATTATTTAGTTTTGGTGGTTTTTTTTGAGATAGGATCTCTTTGTGTAGTTTTGGTCATCCTAGATTAACTCTGTAGACCAGGCCAGCCTTGATTTCACAGAGAGATTTGCCTGCCTCTGCTGGGATTAAGGGTATGTGATACCATGAAATCTTATTCTTAAGTATTGATGGAATGACAATAATCTTGATTTCCTAGAAGGAAAAAATATCATTAATAAATTATCTGATTGAATAACAATTAGGACCTTATCTTAGGATTTCTCTTGCTGTGAAGAGACACCATGACCGTAGCAAATCTTATAAAGGAAAACATTTAATTGGAGCCATCTTATAGTTCAGAGGTTTAGTCCATTATTGTCATGGTAGGAAGCATGGTGGCACACAGGCAGACATGGTGCCAGAGAAGGAGCTGAGAGTTGTACTTCTGGATTGACAGGCAGCAGGAAGAGAGAGAGAGCTACTGGGCCGGCTCAACATTTGAAATGTCAAAGCCCACCCCTCACCTCCTGAGACACCCTCCCTCCAGCAAGGTCACGCCTTCTAATAGTGCCACTCCCTATGAGCCTTTGGGGGCCATTTGCATTTAAACCATCACAGTCCTCCATTTCAAAGATAGAGGTAAAGGAGATAAAAACAGTATTTGGGATGGAAATGAGGAAAATGCTTTTAAATGTAAGATCAAAATATGTCATATTTTTAAAAAGATGAGGAGGACAGGAAGAAGCTAATCATAGTACCATAAAATCTATAACCCCATCTCTGAGGAGACTGAGGATTGCAAGTTCTTAGGCAGCATGGTCTTCAAAAATCAATGTTTTGAAAGAAATTTTATATATACATATAGTTTTTTTGTTTTTGTTTTTTGTTTTTTTTTTTGATACAGGGTTTCTCTGTGTAACAGAGCCCTGGCTGTCCTGGACTCTCTCTGTAGACCAGGCTGGGCTCAAACTCACAGAGATCTGACTGCCTCTGCCTGTCGAGGGCTGGGATTAAAGGTGTGTGCCACCACAGCCGGCTGAAAGAAATTCTTTTTTAAATTGACAAAGAAAAAATTTATTATGTGATAATTTTACTAACATTAGTAATGTAATACTAAGAGAACGGGGCTAACATTGTCTTAACATTCAGGCAGGGGTACTTTCTTTGTGCTCGTTGTTGGCTATATCAAATGTGTTTTCCAATGTATTTTTTAATTATAAAGTTTTTTTTTAAAAAAGAGAAAAGGTAAGTACAGGCAGCTCCCCCCAAGCACATACCTTACTCTTCAAAATAGAAAAAGCCACAGATATCTGCCTGATATCTGCCTGTGTGATAAGTGACTACTGAAGGTTGTCATTGGAGACAGACTCCAGGGGCTGGCAAAGCAGAAGCAACAAGTTTGCCCTTGCTCTGTTGTTCCAGAACATGCTCGCAGAAATAGAACAGAAAGTGGTGGCCCTGTCGCAGCTGTCCGTGCACAATGAGAACCTGCTGCTGGAGGGCAAGGCTCACACGAAGGAAGAGGCAGAGCAGCTGGCCGGGAAGCTGAGGATGCTCAAAGGGAGCCTGCTGGAACTGCAGAGGGCCCTGCATGACAGAGAGCTCAGCATGAAGGTGAGTGGGCTCCCCGCAGCCTGGGCTGACATGGCGTTTGTGACACACACTCCCCACCGCTTTATGAGTGTGGTGGTGGAGAAAAAAAATGTTGGAGGCCGAAACACACGTACCGCGTGCTTGCTTTCACTAACGGTTCAGCGTATCTGTCTGTCTACATTCTGCTTTTGGTCTAGGGTAGGCTGCTGTTATTGATTGACACATAGGTCTGAGGATGAAGTTCTGCTGTGGATGAATTATTTGCTTTTTTATTTTGGGTGCCTCTTGCTAGATGTATTCAGTCCACTCTCTAGATGCACTCGGACTATTATATGTGGCTTCTGCATTTAAATCCTCCTGCTGTAACACTGTCATTCCTGATGGTCAATTTTATTTCTTTTTTTTTTCAGGTAGAATCCTTCCTTTTTTTTAATAAATAAATTTATTTATTTGTTGCTTCAGGTTACATCTCCATCATATTGTCCTCTTTTCCCCCTTCCCAGCCCTGCCCTCCCACCCTCTACCCCCTAACCCTTCCATCCCACTCCTCTGGAGTGGAGTGTCCCTACATAACAGTCCCTTGCCCCAGTTCAGGAGTCATATGAGGGCCAAGAGCCTCCTCATACACTGGGGGCCTACAAGGCAGCACCACCAGTGAAAAGTGTCTCATTGCTAGGGAGACAAAACTCATTTCACATTGTCGGAGTTTTCTGGGCATTGTTTACCTGACCTACCTCTCAAATTTCTTATGATTTCAGTTTCTCTGGGTCCTTACATTATATAATTTTTTCTTATGTAGAGCATCCAACTCTAGTCATTGGTTGTAGACATTTGTCTCACATTTTTTTTTGTTTTGTTTTATTTTGTTTTTCCAGACAGGGTTTCTCTGTGTAACAGCCCTGGCTGTCCTGGACTCACTTTGTAGACCAGGCTGGCCTCGAACTCACAAAGATCCACCTGCCTCTGCCTTCCAAGTGCTGGGATTAAGGCGTGCGACACCACTGCCTGGCTCTGTCTTGCACTTTTTTTTATTTTAAAGATTTATTTATTTATTATGTATACAATGTTCTGTCTGCATGTATGCCTGCAGGCCAGAAGAGGGCACCAGATCTCATTATAGATGGGTGTGAGCCACCATGTGGTTGCTGGGAATTGAACTCAGGACCTCTGGAAGAGCAATCATTGCTCTTAACCTGTAAGCCATCTCTCCAGCCCCTGTCTTGCACTTTTAAAGGGACACGTTTAACCCATTTAAATTTTTGTGATAGGTGACATATGTGAACTTTCATTTTGCTATATTTGTTCCATCCTTTCTCTCTCTCTTTCTCCTTTTATAGGGTCTTGCTATGTAGCCTAGGTTAGCCTGGAACTCACTATGTTGTACACATTGAAGGAGTGAATCATTGTGTGTGTTTGTGCGTGTGCGTGCGCATGTTGATGTGTGTCTCTGTGTGGGTGAAGAACAGTCCAGCCAAAGGGAAAGGCAGTGTGAAGACTTCCAGCTGGGATTATACCCTATCTCTCCAAAGCCAGGTGTGACTTTAGTGAACTAACAGAAACAAGTGGAGTTAAACTATGTCTTAAGTAGTGTCGTTGGCTATAGCCCAATTTCCTCAAGCTGAGTAGTTTAGAAACAGCAAACATACTGCACACTGTTCTAGAATCTGGGAAGTCTCATTAACACGCCAGCTGCTTCAGTGTCCAATGAGGGTTCTCTGCCTGGTTCACAGACGACTTCTCCTTGTGTCCTCATGTGGGGGAAGAGGCTAGCTGGGCTGTCCTGTATTACAAAGCTAGCTACAGTAGGGGTCACCTCCCGAGGTCCTTCATTTAATATCACAGTAGGGATTAGGTTACAATGATGACAAAGGGCCTGGGACAATATCTAAGTGTCCTAGAGATTTTGATATTAACTGTGGGGGATATGAAAGGCCACTGGGCTGTTTAGGAATTCAAGAGTGGCATGGTGAGCCTATACCCCCAACTGAACTGGGATAGAAGCTGAAGATCAAATAACAGACAGTGATAGCATAGGGCAAACGGCAAAGGCCACAGGAGCCCTGCCCTCCCCTGCCCTTCCCTCCCCTTCCCTCCCCTTCCCTCCCCTTCCCTCCCCTCCCCTCCCCTCCCCTCC
>CAJQZJ010033456.1:3713196-3733852 GCA_907164525.1 Lophiomys imhausi | reverse complement strand
CCCCCCCCCCCCCCCCCCCCTCCCCCCCCCTCCCCCCCCCTCCCCCCCTCCCCTCCCCTCCCCTCCTCTCCTTCCCTCTCTCTCTCTGTCTCTTTCTGTCTCTCTCTCTCTCTTCTTCTACCTTCCCATCCTTTCTCTGGTTCCCTACCCCAGGATCAAATGTCCTGCAGATCTCTGCATCTGCTGTGACGTGGCTACTCTCTTAACCCGTATTTCTCTGTGCTGTTGTATATGTGTGGAGTACAGGATCTGTTGCCTCGCTTATTTTATTTTGTTGTTTTACAACAGGAACTGTCCTGGGTGTCAGTGAAGACCCAATCTCTCCATTTCTTCCAGGAAGACAGGAAGAAATGTAGGCTTAAGGATATGTGAAAATATTTCTTGAATTACAAGGTGTCTGCCTTCATAAGAAACTTAGGTCATTTTCACACAATGTCACCCCTGGAAGTAGCATAGAATTCACCCTACATAAATAGCAAATACCTTTTTGAAGAAATGGTCCGTCTCAGTTTTAGCATTTCCCAGTTCTCACTGCTCTTCCAAGGAATATTCCAGGAAGAAAAGTGGTGACTGTTCTACTTTTCCAAAATAAATATCCTAGGTAGCCCCACCCAGTGAGTCTCTAGTAACAGCAACCACGTCACTCCTTCCTCCCCAGGCAGAAGGGAAAGCTGTTTCTAGGTTTGCATTCCTCCTGCAAGTACCTCTTTACCCCAAGGGCGAAAGAACTGAAATTTGCACTAGATTCTTCTTAACTTTCAAAATGACTAAGTGAGTCAGAAAAATTTACTAACTGAAAAACAAAATATAACAACATAGGAAACATATTCCAAATGACAGTTTTTGATGCTGTGGTCTGTTTGTTTATTTGTTTCTTTCATCTGAAGCTATGGACTTGCTAAGTCAGATAGATGAATTCTTAGAACCTGAAGGTCCTTCTATACATAAACATTCCAGTTATCATCTTTTGCAAGTTCAGCCTTCTTTTGGTGATTAGAAAGACACACTAGCAGGCTAAGGATAGTAATCCATGTAGAAGTGTGAGTGGGTTCTGTGGGCTGTGAAGAGACTCTAGAGGGATCCTCAGGATGGGCTCTGGGAAACAAACCTGGGCTGAATTAAATAGCAGAGATAAGTGGCCTGGATCCCAAGAGAAAAGGCAAAGGTCATGGCCAAGACCAGTATTTTCTCAGTTGGAATGGCTGTGACTGGGGACTTCAGCCTGGTACGCTGACTCCTAGAGGTGTCACTATGTGTCTCGTGTTCTGCAAGGTTTCTAAGTAACCTGTTTCCCAGCCCTTGCTTGAATGAGCCAGGGTCTCAGAGAGCTCATTCTACAATAATGGTCTCCTATGTTAGAAACCCACTCACCTAAACCCTTACTTAAAATCACTATCTTTGGGAGAAATTCCAGGGAAGGAAGACCATTTAATGAAGGAGGTGTGATGGGTCACCCACTTTGAACACATTGTAAGATACAAATAGCATCTTCTAGGTCATGGTCCCTCACCTTGCTCTACCTGATCCAACTTCTGTAGTTGGGAAGCTGGAGCCCGTTAAGGGAAAGGAAGTACATGCCCAGAACATAGGAGCTCACACGTGGATGTAGACTATTCCTTGAACATTTGATGGCTTGCTACAGTGTACAGCAGTGACACAAAAGAACAGAGATGAAGATATGGCCTGTCATCTCATTCATTCTGTCCCTGTCTTTGTTAGAGTTACCATTGCTGTGATGAATCACCACGACTAAAGCCACTCAGGGAGGAAAGGGTTTCTTTGGCTTATGTATCCTGACTCACATTTTATCATGGAGGGCAGGAACTCAATTCAGACAGGAACCAGGAGGCAGGAACTGTTGCAGAGGCCACGAAGGAGTGCCCATTACTGATTTTCTCTCCATGACTTGCTCAGCCTGCTTTTATATATATATAGCACTTGGAGAACCATTAGTCCAGCAGCAGGAGCACCACCCTCATATCAATCACTAATTACGAAAATCACTATAAGAAAAACCCACAGACTTGCTTACAGCCTTATCTTAGGGAGGCGTTTTCTTGGTGAAGGTTCGCTCCTTTCACATGATTCTAGACTGGGCCAAGTTGACATAAAGCTAGAATGTACAACCGTGTAACATGACATGACAGGAAAGAAAACACAAGTATAGACAGCCAAAACTCTTTCCCTGGAGTGGTGAGTCAGAATGCTTCAACTAAGAGAGAAAGCAGGGCCTCTGTAGATATGCTGGCTGAACTGGAATGGTGGACTCTTATCTGGCTTCCTATTTTGGAAGAACCAAGGGACAGAGGAGTGTCAGTCTCAGAGCTGATAGCAGGATGAGCCAGCTGTCCACCTACCAGGATGGCCTCTTCCATGCTGATGTAACTCTCAGTTATGTTTCTGTGTGGCTGTTCCCTAGTTCAGGATACCCTCCCCTAGCTCTGTGCCAGATGTTGGGGCCTACTTCTCTCTAGTGTAACTACAACCATTTTTGTCTTCAGTCTCCATTTTAGTTATAAGACGAAATGACTCCAAAGAGTCCCCAACTACAGCTCCACTTGGGAACCAATCAAGTTAAAGGTCAGTTAGAAATGCTTTATCTAGCTAGTCAAAATGACTTAGGACTGCCCTCCCCTTGCTTCCCACAACTAGTTACCTGGTTGTTATCTGGATGTGGTTTGTTTCCTAGACCTAGTTACCTGGTTGTTACCTGGTTATATTTTTTCTTATATTAAAAAAAAAAACCCGCCTTGGATGCAGACCGACGTCACAGTTAGGCTCCGAGACCTTTCTATGACCCATGCTAACCGTGATCAGTTTTGGGATGCAGGTTGAATAAACCATCAATATCTGACCGAGGTCAGTGACTGAATGGTTTGTGAGGCTATTCTTGGACTATAACAGCAGGTTTCTTACTTTTCCATGTTCCCTGCAGTCACTCCCCTCTGACGGTGCTCTCAGCCTAGCCTCGCAAGCCTTTCCCATCACTTTCTGTGCCTCTGCCTCCTTTTCCTGTCTTCTAGCCCTCCTAGTAACTCAGCCTCTCTTGTGTGTTTGTCAGATCCTCACTCCTACCCAGGCCCTTATCTGGCTCTTTCTTGTCTAGTACCCTGAGCTCCAAGAACAGTGTCTTATACATAATCTGTATTTAATGAGTAGTGCGCTGTATATATATATAAAAAAAAATCTATCCATCCCTTTACATGTAAATACGAGTCGGTGTTGGACCTCTGACATCACATTGGAGTAATGAGGCAAGAAGATTGTCTGGGTGAAAACTAACAGCTTTCTTTCTATTTTTCCCTAAATCAAACTTTACCAAAGCAGCAACAAAGCAGTGCGTATGTGGGGCGGTCATGGAATAAAGGGAGAAAGCAGCGTGTTTTAGGATTGTCATTTGTGATTATCACACCAAGTCCCCTTAAAACCCACACGTAATGCTTTCAATTTGTAGAATAGCAAACCATGTGCCCACCGTTAATTGACAATTTATTATGGTAATACACTCACCACACACAGGATTTCTCTGTTTATCTCTGGCTGTCCTGAAACTCTCTCTGTAGACCAGGCTGGCCTTGAACTCAAAGACCCACCTGCTTCTGCCTTCTGAGTGCTGAGATTAGAGGTGTGCATCACCACTGCCCAGTTTATTAGGCTAATTTTTGTTTGTTTGTTTTTTCTCTATGTAACAGACAGAGCCCTAGCTATCCTGGACTTGATTTGTAGGCTATACTGCCCTCGAACTCACAGAGATCTGCCTGCCTTTGCTTCCCAAGTGCTGGGATTAAAGGCGTGTGCCACCACGCCCATCTTATTATGCTAATTTTAATGACACTGAAGAGTTCCTGTTTGAACAGGAACTATTTATTATTGGGCAGGGGTACAGCTGGTGGAGGAAAGGGTTTCTCTATTTTGTAACCCTGGCTGTCCTGGAACTTGTCATTAGAACAAGCTGGACTTGAACTCACAGACATAAACTGCCTTTGCCGAACTCACAGAGATCTGCCTGCCTTTGCCTACTAGGAGCTATTTATTATACAAAAGTATATAAATAGATCTTTTCAAATAGCAGACATTCACAAATCAAGAGTTCTAGAATTAACTCCGGTCTAGGGGATTCATAGATGGGGCTTGGAGCCTCACCTGTTTTCTATGTTTATTTTGCAAGCTTTTTTATATTTTTAACTTTAAAAGCATTTTATGTTTTTACTTTGAAACTTTTATATATGTATACAGTGTACAATGTATCTTGATGATGCTTGCTTCTTATTCCCTTCCTCAACTGCCCTCATAACATCTCCCTTCCATCTTAATGTCCTTTCTAATTTTCTAATTCATTTTTTAATCTAGTGCCTCCAGTTAGTGCTGCCTTCTCAGTGTTGTTAGGAGTGGGGGAGAGTAAAGGCTTCCTGCCTCTTGAAGTGTTCTGGGGACTGTTCCCGTGGTTGACCACTTCCTGCAATTCTTGAAAGGGGAGTTGAAGGGGGTTGGCTGTAGACATTGTGCGGTGTGTGTGTGTGTGAGGGGGGTGGTTAGAGGATGTTCAGCCATCTTGGAAGCTCTTGCTGTGTGTTACTAAGTGTCCCAGCAGTACTTTCGACAATAGTGAATATTTTGCTAGTGTTTTCAGAGATTTGACTCCATGAGGTTCTGTTAACATTAGTGACAAGACAGGGACATCATGGCCTGAGCAGATGACAAAGCAAAGCTTTTCAACTCAGGCAAAAAAAAAAAAAAAAAAAAAGATACGCTTCAAAGGTACCAATGACCCTCTTCTTGTAAACGGACTGCTTTTTTTGCCTGATTCCACCACTTCCTAATAGTCTACTTAGATTGTGAATTGATGAGTGGATCAAACCAGGGACAGGGTCAAAGCCCCATGGTCTAACAGACAGGTGGAGAAGTTTGCCTTACTTTCTCCTATGTGCTCTCCACCCAGCCAAGTTGACTGTCAGGATTAGCCATCATGCCTTGCTCTTCCTGAATTCTGGAATGTGAACTCAACCGTGGACTTACTGTTTCTCAAAGACATTGATCCCTTTGGTTGCTAATCTTCTAGAAAACTCTTTGAGAAGCAAGTGTTTGCTATTGTGCCCATTGTGGATAGATGATATCATGTGACCAGGACAGAAATAGTGGCTGGGTGAAGCTTTTAGAGGAAGGACAGCAAATTCTGACATGTAATGATTATCTGGGTAACATTTTACCTTTGCATGACTTTAAAATGTCCAGAAAACGGGTTGAGTTTTGTATTTTTGTGGAAAGAAATTTAGAGTAATATTTGATGACTACTTTGGAAAAAAAACAGGCTTCCCTGTAAATGATTCTGGACATGATGATCTTTTTATTCTTCTTGTTCCTAAAAATGTTACAACTTAGATGTGTCTTGTGTTACTTTCTTTAAGAAAAAATGTGGTATAATATCCAAATGGTGGTGGCTTGAAGTCATTATACCAACCACACCAAAAGAGTCTTTTCTCCATTGGAAATGGATTTTCCTGTGTGTGGTGTGGCCCTTGATTCTGGTCTCATTTTATTCAAAGCAGGGAGTCACCCAAGAGAAAGAGGAGAATGATGTTGACCTCACATCCACTCAGAGCCCTGGAGTGCAGGAATGGCTAGCTCAAGCGCGTACCACACGGACCCACCAGCGACAGAGCAGCCTCCAGCAGCAAAAAGTAAGGCATTTCTTGTCTTCCTCTAGATGGTAGTTCAGCCATGAGAAGAACTTGAGAGGGGTGTTACTATGGCCACAGTTTCTGTGGACATGGTTTTGTTTTTGTTTTCAATGCTGGGAATGGAACCCAGGTCAGGCAAGTGTTCCATTGGAGGACTTATCCCCAGCAGTGACACAGGTCTCCACTGATTGACTTTACCCTATTTCTGAAGGAAGTGAGAAAGCATTTTCAGCATGCTTCCCCATAAGTGATCAGAGAGTGGAATGGCTAGTCATTATAAAACTAATGTGTGTTTAAGGTTCTGTTATGTGGTTCAGCTGTAACTTGCCTCCTGTGGACACTTTGCTTTCTGATTTGACCTTATTTGCACCTATTCTACTATAAAAGCGAAAGTCCCTGGAAGACCTCTGAGAATGGGCAAAGGTCTGAAGTTTATTTTTTTTTCAAAGAAATGAGTTGAGTTTTTTACTTTCTAGTGGACGCCTCACAAGAGCAGATTGTAAATGGTCATGATACAAATGATTTCTGTTGATTAATTTTTTTGAAGAAACTAACTCTGCGTAAAAGACATACATAAGTATCTTCTCATGTCAAAGTGAAAACTCATTTACTGTGAATGAGCTCAAACCAGACCCACTCATAATAAGCAGAAGACTGTCCTGAATGGATGGTTTTGTAAGGAGTCTGTCCTGGCTGGTCCAAGACAGCACTGACTTTGAAAGGAAGGAACAGATTTCACCACATGGGGGCACCATTGTCCAGCAAAATTTTTCTGTTCCGGTTGCTTTCCCCAGATATTTAATCAGAGCAAGAGAGTTTGCCTAAACTGTGCCTTTTATACTGTGCTGGAATTTACAGTTATGAGAGCCCCCTGACTTTCTGTAGATAGAGAGCAGTGATGGTAGACGGTTCTCTGAAGTGACAACAGTGTTTCTGTTTGTGCAGGAGTTGGAACAGGAGCTGGCTGAACAAAAAACCCTCCTTCGCTCAGTAGCTAGCCGTGGAGAGGAGATTCTAACCCAGCATTCCGCCGCAGAAGGCTCAGGTGGCCTTAGGTATGTCTTGAAACTGCACCTTTCCCTTCTTGTGGTTCCCCGTCACTTGAAAAGCTGAACAACTCACTCCAAAGTTACTTTCTAATCTTCCACGTCCTTTCACTTTGGGATATTAAATGTTCCTGCACTGCCAAGCATTTTGTGGTACAGATCGAGAAATGGATAGTAATAATGACTAGTGAGTTTACCTTCCTTGGCTTCCCAGCATATGTGTCCTCAGGGACACCAGTTTTCTGTGTCAAATGGGAAATGTATTATCAAATTGAATCTATGGCCGGGCGTGGTGGCACTCTCCTTTAATCCCAGGACTCTGGAGGCAGAGGCAGGCGGTTCTTTGTGAGTTCTAGGCCAGCCTGGTCTACAGAGTGAGTACCGGGACAGTCAAGGATACATAGAGAAACCCTGTCCCTAAAAACCTAAAAAAAAAAAAAAAAATTGAATCTATGATATTCCCAACTGGTGATTATACCTAACCACAGAGCATTTCCCTCTCAAGAACTCTTCCAAAACATCCTAAAAAAATATCAATGTATGTGCAGGCTAAGTGATGTAACTTTTTTTTTTTTTTGAGACGGGTTTCTCTGTGTATCCTCGACTGTCCTGGACTCACTTTGTAGATCAGGCTGGCCTTGAACTCACAGAGATCCGCCTGCCTCTGCCTCGTGAGGTGACTTCTTAACCGGTCTCTCCCTATAATTTCCAAATGTAAAGTTTTTAAGCCTGAGGACCTGGTTTGGAGTGAACACTTTGAAAATCTTACATAGAGAATGACAAAATATTAGTAGAAATAACAAGGGATGGGGAGAACCTCAAAGCAAGAAATTCTTATTTGCAAGGCAGAAAGGTAAAGGGACTGTAACCTGGTGGGATATACTTGTATTTTGACCCACTCACCTAGGGGCTTTGGTGTGCTAATCTGTAGAGCTAGAATAATAAACAGCAGGCATCATTATAAAACATTTGGACAGCGATACAAAGGAAAATGTAGACTGTTCGTTTGTTTTTCAAGACAGGGTTTCTCTGTGTAGCCTTGGCTTCCCCAGAGCTCCCTTATAGATGAGGTTGGCCTGGAACTCACAGATATTCACCTGCCTCTGCTTCCCAAGTGCTGGGTTTAGAGGCGTGTGCCACCACTTTCTTTTTTTTTTTTTTTTGGTTTTTCGAGACAGGGTTTCTCTGTTTAACAGCTCTGGCTGTCCTGGAATCGCTTTGTAGACCAGGCTGGCCTTGAACTCGCAAAGATCTGCCTGCCTCTGCCTCCCAAGTGCTGGGATTAAAGGCGTGCACCACCACCGCCCGGCTCAACCACTTTCTTTTTTTAAGGATTCAGTAAAACCTGTGTGTCTGTGTGTAGCCTATCTTTGAGATTTGCTTGTGTCTCTTGGAAAGTACCTTTGGCTTTGTTTCCCAATTCTAAACATTGTTTTCTGCAGAAATAATATAAAAAAGAAGAGTATATGTTAGAAAGATGTTATAAAATATTATCTAGAATGCTACATAATTGACAAGACAGGAGTATTTGCTAACATCAAGAAAAAAATTATATGTACCTGTAATCTTAATAAAATTATGTCACGGTATCAGAAATCACAGACGTGGCAACTAAGGGACAATGTGAATTAAATGAAATTACCATGTTCATGTGGATCAGAAAATCCAGTGTAAAACAATACAAGTCTGCAGATCGCAGATGTAGGCACTAAGCTATTTTTATGGTTCAGTCAACACTGACACTATGCTTCTGAGTGTCAGTATATTACAGATATTGCGGGATGCATAGTTTTTGCATTGAAGTCACCCTAAATCTGTGAAAGTTGAATTCAGTCGTGAAAGAGCTAAGACAATTGCTGCTGTCCAACATGTTCAGGAAGATCTGCAACAAGGTCTTTCAGATGCATCAGCAATAAAGCACCAAGCAGGGGGGGCGCTTCTCCTCCAGGTTGGTAGAACAACATGTCTTCAGTTGGTCTCCCTCCTCCTGGGTCCTCGAAGGTGTTCACACATCCCTCATAGTGTCTGGTGACATTTACGTCTCTGCTTTTGCACAAAGAAGACAGTCCTTGCTGCCTGCTTGGCAGCCAAGTCAGCCCCACAAAAGAGCTGTGGGAATCTTATGCAACTTTCTTGTGGTTAAAAAAAAATGTTGCTGTTTTGTCCCCCCCCCCCTTCTCCTTGGCCTTCAGTATTGGCTAGAACCCAGACAACAGATAAACATCTACAAGTTGCTCTTTCAAATATTACCCTCATGTAAAAAGAAGTTTGTCCCGCTGTGCTAGCTTGCTGTGGAAGAGTCACTTAAAAAAATACCACTCACAAATTCTTCAATGGTTCTATATAAATTCCTTAGAAAAATTACCCTTCAATGTAATTGAGTCCAGTTGACTCGTTCTTTTCAAGTCTCTAGTTATTGCTAAGGCTATAAAGGAAAACCAACTGGGAATTCATTGACAGGAAAGGATATTTTCCCATGAGAAATTAAAGAACTGTATACTAACCTAAACTAATTTGCTGCTATTTTTATATGTGTCAATGATGAAATATAAGAATATAGATGGTGCTGGGTGGTGGTGGCACACACCTTTAATCCCAGTACTTGGGAGGCAGAAGCAGGAGGATCTCTGTGAGTTCTAGGCCAGTGTGGTTTATGAGTGAGTTCTAGGACAGCCAGGACTACACAGAGAAACCCTGTGTCAAAAAAAAAAAGAAAAGAAAAGAAAAGCAGAATATAGGTGGTAACTATATTCTTATTGGTTATCTATATATATATTGGTTATTTATTATATACTTATAACTATATTGGTATGATATAGAATTTTCATGCAGACATAATGAATGAAGATAGTTCACTGTAACTAACAGAAGAAAATATAATAAAGAAATTAACTTTCATAGGGGATTTCAAACTCCTTTATTTTCCATTTGAAAGTGTTTTTAAATATCCGTTTGAGTGTTGGTTTGTTTTTTTAAAAATCCATACAATTAGTGCCATTTTTTAACATTAATATTTAAGGTCGATATGTGTCCATGCATAGATTATTAATCCCACATGCTGAATGGTAGTCGTTTGTCACGTAGACCTGTAGGAATAACACATGTTCTATTTAATTGTCAAAACTACATAACAATAGATACAATGAGAAAACTGAGGATCAGAGAGATGTGACGAATTACCCTGTGTCCCCTCGCTCACTGCTGTTGTGGGCATTCTGGTTTTCTTCCCTGCTTTCCGCATGCTGGGGATGGAACGCAGGGTGTCATGATGCCAAGACAGGTGCTCTTCCGCTGGCCCACTCGCCCAGCCTCAGATCAGAGACTCCTACTCTCCGCAACACAGCACAACAGCCTTCTGTCCCCTTATCTTCTGTCCCTCCACAGTGTCCTGAACGTCCTGTCCTATGAACTCGTCATGGTAAAGCTCCCACTAGACTGACATGTTCTAGATTTTGAACCGATTTACATGCTGATTGTCAAAGGATCCTGGGCTGTGGTCATACTATACTTCCTAATTCTGAAGGCTGCAATTATTTCATCATACCTAGCCATTTTCAGTGTGTCTTTAATATTTATGTGTTCATGATTTAGATATACGAAGAAGAGTATGCTTACAGTCTCGACCTTTCTATTTTAATTTATATTTTTTAAGGTGTAAACCAATGGCTAAGATAATCTTCTTCTAATTTTTGAAGCCGGGTCTGTTAGCACCAAATAGGTTATTTGTCTCATTATTTTTCCTTCTCTCCTTCCTTCCTTCCTTCCTTCCTTCCTTCCTTCCCTCCCTCCCTCCCTCCCTCCCTCCTTCCTTCCTTCCTTCCTTTCTTTCTTTCTTCTGTTGTACACATTGTAAACTTAGACTATTTGTTCTTCTAATAGTGAAAAACCTGATGTGTTATCCCAGGAGTTGGGGATGGAAGGGGCAAAATCGTTTGCTGAAGACCAAATGAGAATGAAATGGGAAAGCCTCCATCAGGAATTTAGCACCAAGCAGAAATTGCTACAGAATGTTCTGGAACAGGAACAAGAGCAAGTGGTATCAAACATTTCGTTTATTTCTTTATTTCCCCTTTGAGTTTATGAAACAGGATCTCCTATGACACAGGTTGCCCTGGAATGTTCTATGTAGCTGAGAGTTGACTTGAACTTTTGATCCTTCTACCTCTGCCTCTACAGGGCTGGGATTACAAGTATGAACCCCTGTGCCCTACCTAAATTAAGCTTTTATATATTAACTAATATAAGAGATACACAACGTGTGCTAAGGGAATAAAAGTATATAATAATCTGTGTTTTCACTATAACTCTGAACTAAATGTGAAGCAAATCATTCATCTTGTATTTTTCTTAACAAAGCATTTTTTACATTTCCCTCAACATTTGTCTTTGCATATGAAAATTTGCCTGATTTCTGTATAGTATTTTTTTCCTCAAAGATGATTATCTGATTTTTCATTAGCATGAACCATTAAAGTTCAATTTAATTTTCAACTTTGAAAATCATGGCTTCAAACCAAGGATACACATATCAAGGGAATTTCTACAAATCTGAAACCGAACTGCTAGGCCACTGCATTTTCCATTGTTATTTCAAGTCTTGAATACTTTCAGACGGTTTTAAAGAGAAACATGTTGGAGCCTCAGAGGGTCTTGAAAACAAGGGAAGCCAATGGTCAGGTAGGGCAATTACTGGCCCATCTGTTAGGCTGGTTCCTTGGATGGATATTTTGTGATATTGGGCTTCATTTTCCTACACATAAAATATCCAAGGGAACTAAGTAGGCCACAGAAAGATCCAGGGAAGTAACAGTTATTGGCTCAGTTTCTGCAGAAGCTGGAAACTAAGGGGGAGGTCAGAGGAACCTGAGAGTTTAAAGGGTAAGGAATAAGTCAGGAACCAAGGTATGCCTGTGAAGCCTGCAGGAGCCGTGGTTCAGAGGGCCACTGGACACACTTCCTGGACTCTATTCTGTCTTAGCTGTGTCCACCAGGGTCACCCTAGGACAGTGGTTTTTCCAGTGGGGTTAGTCCTAGGATCTTCACTGTTGGTTCTGAAGAATCTACGTTTCTTGTCACTGCCCAGGACTGTGTATGATAGAGGAGCTAGCTGCATACGAAATGAATGATGATGGCTGGACATAGATGGGCAGGAGTTGTCAAGGCGGACATGACAGGAGTGGACGCAACATGACAGGACTCCCCTAGCACCAAAGACTTAGTGGAGGAGAACCATTTCCTGTCAGTGTTGGTATCCAGCATTTTCCATGCTGAGTTTGCTAGACCCAGAGTGTCCTTTGCCACCATCATTCTTCTGTGATACCCAGGCTGCTGTCCAAGTTTGGGTTCTTGTTCCTGACCTTCTTGACCCTTCAGCTTACAAGTGGGAAGCCTCAACTGCCCTTTTTTAAATAGACTGTTTTATATCAGGGCACTTTTCCTTTCAGGAACCACTGGTTTTCTTCTGATGTGAAGAGTGACTAGACAGTAAACAAAAATTCCAGAGTCCCTGTTGCTCAGGGTCAAGGGGGAGATAAGTTGACCGACCCGTTTTACAGTTATATCTTAGCATGTCTAGTAGCACTTAGACGGGAGAGGCTTTCATTCACTTCATAGACATCTAGCATTGGGAAGGGAACATGGAAGTCACAGGGTAGTTCTTCCTTTTTCACACCTGCTGACTGGAAACTTTGTACATTGGATATACTTATTACTCTCAAGGGAAAACGCCTACACAAATTGGGAGGTCTGAGATTAAGTAGCCCAAAGAGTAAATAGACTCAGTCTCTCAGACGGGATTTTTCTTCATATCTTTACTTGTATTTAGTTACCCTAGGCAGAAGCATTTTTGTGGATTTTGGGGTAAATATGGGCCCACCTTCTGCAAACCTGTAACCCAACCCAGGAAATTTTTCACATGTTCCTGAGGAAGCATGTAGCCATGGCAGGCTCCACTCTAAACAGGAATCCAAAGGAAAGCAGGTTAAAATAATAGTGGAAAGCCACTATAACATTGCAACATAAGGTTGCAACAATTAAAGAGATAAAGACATGCTGGGTGAAAGACATGCTGGGTGACAGATGTTCAAGCCACGGGATGGAGTGGCCAGGAATGCTCATAGGATGAGGGGCAGTCAGTCTAAAAAAACAAGGATGAGCTGTTTTGAAAAAAATCATAGAACTAAGTTTGACTGGAGGCATCACCAAAACACTTGGATGCCTGTCCTAGTTATAGTCCTCATGGGGGAAGACTAAAAGCAGTTAGAGGAGAAGAGGTGAATACTAAAAGAAAATAGACCAGAGTTTGGCAGATAGTTAGGATGAATTATTTCTCTAAAAGTATAGATGAAGCTAGGAGGACATTTCAGGAGTAGCCGTGGCAAGCCTTCAGGCACTCCCAGCATTATTTACTTTTTTTCTGTTCTGTCATTAAAAATCATGGTTGTTGCTGGATCTGGCAGTGATATGGGATGAATAAAATTCATATTTCTCAGGATGAGGCCTCCAATACCTACTTTGTGTACACTTCCAACTTAGAAAACTGAACATGGCTCACCTACTTTTAAGTAAGCTCCCCCTGTTTGCCTGCAGCTCTACAGCAGTCCGAACAGACTCCTGTCAAGTGTTCCGCCCTATAGAGGGGAAGCAGAAGCTCAAGATAAATCTTCGGTGACGTCCTTGTTGGATGGACTGAACCAGGTCTTCGAGGAGGTGTCATCATCACAGGTATTCCTGTGTCATTATGTACTTGTCTCCGTCTTATCTTTCTGGGATTGGTTCATTTGTTCTCTGCAAAGTTGGTCCATCTCTGCCCATGACTGTTCAGGTCCAGCACTAGTGAGTGATGAGTCCCGGGGCTTAAAGGTGCCGGTTCCTGAACCTCATTTTGGCTAGTATTTCCCTGTGGTTCTTCAAAACACTGTAGTTGATTGCTTTTCACTGAAAGATGAGTCAGGATTGGAGGCATGCAGGCAGAGTCTCTCATAGCCAAAGCTGCCCTCAAACTACCTCCGTAGCCGAGGATGACCTTACACGCCTCATCTTTCTGTCTTCACTTCCCAAGGGCTTGGGTTATAGGTGTGTGTCATTACATCTGGATTGAAATTGATTGTTTTATGTGTCTCTCCATGTGATTTTTTTTTTTCCAGGGTGGAGGAGCAAACAGACAGAACATTCACTTGGAGCAGAAGTTGTATGACGGAGTGTCAGCCACATCAACCTGGTTGGATGATGTCGAAGAGCGTTTATTTGTGGCCACGGCACTTTTGCCAGAAGAAACAGAAGCTTCTCTCTTCAACCAGGAGGTAGAGTTGACAATTTCTGTCTACATAAGAAGTATCAAAGCAATTACAATGTCGATAATGGGTAATTAATTTTATATATGAAGAATATCAAGAACAAGATAGCTTTAATAAACTGCTATGGTGTGTTTCTAAGAAATATACTGTGGAACATATTTTTTTTAATATAAAAGCTTTCAAAAATATGTATGATTTATATTTTCATCCCTTTTCATATGTGTACGAGAGGAGGAGAAATGAAGAACCTGGGTTATTCTACATCCCAAATCCTCCCCATATGAAATATAAGTTTTAAGGAGTGAATTTCTAACCAGCACTTTAAAAATTTTAATTTTTATCAATGCATATTTTTTATTATCTAATGATATAAAGTCCCTGAGAAAAATCACAGTTAGAATAATTTGTCTGTGATCGAAAGAAGTTACTTTCCGAAGAGACTCAGCTTGTGTCAGTGTAGTTATTAATAAATGCAAGGTTTCCTGGAGTTTCTAGAGGAAGATGACTTGTTTTACAGTCGTCTAAACCACAAAGTGAAGCTTTGCTTTCATCAACCCTAGGCTCTTGCCAAAGACATTAAGGAAATGTCTGAAGAAATGGATAAGAACAAGAACTTGTTTTCCCAAGCATTCCCAGAGGACGGTGACAACCGGGATGTCATCGAAGACACTCTGGGTTGTCTGTTGGGCAGATTATCCTTGCTGGACTCAGTAGTGAGTCAGCGATGTCATCAGATGAAGGAAAGACTCCAGCAAATCCTCAATTTCCAGGTAATTGAGAGAACACGAAGGGCTGGTGCCATTTTCAGGGAACAGCTGATAATCATCAGTAAAGAGTATTTTATAAACATTCATTTTGTGTTGCATGTTTGTAGTAGGGTATCTGAGGGTGTTTGTGACTCCACACCTATGTGTATACATGAGTGTGGAGGGCAGAGGCCAGCCGTGGGCCTCGGGAATCATGCACCTTATATTTGTCTTAACATTTATTACATTGTTTACATTTAATATGTGTATATGGTGGTGGGAAGCATACATGTGTCCTGTCATAAATGGTGAGGTCAGAGGACAAGTTAATGTGAGTCCATTCTCTCCTTTTACCATGTGAGTCCTGGGGAAGGAATGAAGATCATCACACTTGAGAGGAAAGTGCCTTTGTCCACTGAGCCATCCACATTATCTTTTGGAGCAAGATCTCTCATGGAGACCAGGGCTCACTGTTCGTAGGGTAGAATGGCTGCCCAGTGAACTCCAGGGACCTAATATCTGCCTTCTAATGACTGGAGATAGCAAGAGTGCATTACTGCACTTGGCTTTTTACATGAGTTCTGAGGATGAAACTTGGGTCCTTGTGTTTGCCCTACAATCACTTCAGTGTCTGGATTATCGCTCAGTCCACCTTATAAATATATTTTTTTTTTTTACTAAATAACAAAGAGCTAGAGCATTGCAGAAAACCAGGTGGATTAAACTAAAGATTTAGAAAGTCAACTTTCATGTTTTTAGAATTTGGAAGGTTGAGAAAACCATTCAAGCTAAGAGTTGAATAAAAGTTTAAGTTCAACCAATAGAAGCCAAATTATCATTTATTGCAATTTCCAGTTGGTAATAGTAGAGTTTAATTCTTGTTACCAGAGAATATGCAGGAGGTACTGAAAGATAGGAAACACCCAAAACCTCACTACTCAGGGGTTTTTGAAATGGTTGTGGTCTAATTTCCTCTACCTCTCTCAGAATTACACTGGAAACTATTACATTGCTTTCCAATTCTAACTCTCCAGATTTATTACCTATTACTGTCATAGTAGAATCCTAGGGCCAGATATGTAATTTTGTGCTTATGAGACCTTTTCTGTCTCAAGCCACTGGAAAAAAAATAGAGAAGTCACTGATAAACTTTTAGTGTTGATGTCTTTCATGTCCAATATAAAGGACCCTTTTCAGAATATGTAAGTTTTGATGGAAGCTATTTTCAGCAAACATGGGAAAATTTGATATAATTTTTGATTTGTTAAAAAAAAAGTTACATGAAATATCAAATGTTGCATTTACCAAGAAACATGGAACTACATAGTCACATAAAGGGACAGATTATTACCATTTTCAAATAATCTACAGTCTTTTTAAAATATTTATTTATTACTTTAAGTACATCTCCATTACAGTACTCTCTTTCCACCCCTCCCAGTCCCATCCTCCCACCCTCTACCCCCTCTCCCCCCACTCCCCCTCTCCCTCCTGTCCTACTCCTCCGGAGTGGGGTGTCCCTACATATCAGTCTCCCCTCCCCCAGTTCAGCAGTCATATGAGGGCTGAGAGCTTCCTCATATACTGGGGGCCTACATGGCAGCACCACTAGGGCAAATTGTCTCACTAACAGGTAACAAAATCCATGTTCATGTTCATGTTCCTTTTGGTGTGTTGTTTGTAGAATAGTTATCCTGTGCTATATGGCTAAAATCCAGTTATAAGTGAATAGATGCCATGTGCATCCTTCTGAGTCTGGGTTAGCTCACTCAGGATGAGCTTTTCTAGTTCCATCCATTTGGCTGCAAATTGCATGATTTCATTGTTTCTGATGGCTGAGTAGTACTCCATTGTGTAGATGTACCACAGTTTTGTTTTGTTTTTTTATCCATTTGTCGGTTGAGGGACATCTGGGTTATTTCAAGTTTCTAAGTATTACAAAGAAGGCTGCTATGAACATAGATGAGGAGATGCCCTGTGGTTTAGTGAGAAATTGTTTGGGTAGATACCCAGAAGTGGTATGGCTGGGTCTTGAGGTAGAGCTATTGCAAGTTTTCTAAGATATCAGCAGACTGATTTCCAAAGTGGTGTTGTACAAGTTTGCACTCCCACCAGCAATGGAGGAGGGTTCCCCTTTCTACACAACCTGTCCAGCATGTGCTGTCATTTGAGCTTTTGATCTCAGCCATTCTGACAGGTGTGAGATAGAATCTCAGAGTCATCTTGAATTGCATTTCTCTGATGATTAAGGATGCTGAGCATTTCTTCAAGTGTCTCTCGGCCATTAGGGATTCCTCCTTTGTGAATTCTCTGTTTAGCTCTGTTCCCCATTTTTTTGATTGGATTATTTGGTTTCTTGGCATTTAATTTCTTGAGTTCTTTGTAAATTATGGATATTAGCCCTCTGTCGGAAGTGGGGTTGGTGAAGATTTTCTCCCAATCTGTAAGCTGCCATTTTGTTCTAATGACAGTGTCTTTTGCCTTACAGAAGCTTTTCAGCTTCATGAGGTACCATTTATTGATTGTTGGTCATAGAGCCTGAGCTGTCAGTATTCTGTTCAGGAAGTCTACAGTCTTAAAATATATACTGAGAGATGGCGAGATGGCTCAGTGAGATGCTTGTCGCCATGCCTGAAGACCCGAGCTGGAGCCCCTGAACCTATTTGCTGGAAGGAGAGAACTGACTTCCATATGCTGACCTCTGACCTTGACACATGTGCTGAGGCACACCTACATAAAATAAATAAACAACATAATACATGTATATATTTATTAAAGCTTTTATCGGGTTCATTTTTTTCAGTCCCCAAGTTTTCACATGAATCATTTTTAAATCACTGTAGTATCCCCACTAGGTATATGTTGTTAGAACAGATTGGAAATTAAGACTAAGATCCCTGAAGCCAACATCCCACGTTCAAGTGTGTTTTGTTGACTTTGTCTGCTCTCTTTTAGTTTAAAAATCGATCCTACAGGCTCCAATTTCACTCACTACATAGCCCAGGCTCTCTCATCTCAATAGGCATGTGTCTCCATGCTAAGACTCAAACTCCAGCTTTGTCACTTGCTGCTGTACAATCTTAGTGGCTTCATTACCTTGAGCCTCAATGTACTCAACTATTAAGTGTAGAAAAAAATGGTTAATTAAACTGTTTAACCAGTACTTATATTATCTTTAATTGGTTCGGCAGTGTTAATCCTTAACCCACCATTATAAATGAATACACACAGACACCACATGGATCTTAAAAAGCCTAGGCCTGGGTTGTGTAATCCTAGCCCATCTAAGCTAGCTCAGAATTCTGTCACCCAAATATAACCCTATATATACATACATCCCTTTGGACTATTATTCTCCACACTAAGCCGATGTTCCAGGCCACATGGAAGGATCTTCTTTAATCTACCCCATGGCGTGTCTTCCTTGTTTACTCCTGGCTTTTCTCCAGCCTTCTTCTTCCCCAGATGTGCTCTCTCTCTCTCTCTCTCTCTCTCTCTCTCTCTCTCTCTCTCTCTTTCTCACAGCTCCTGTACCTTAGTCCCACTTATCTCTGTTTTTGCCCAATCTCCAGGCCTCAGCATTCATTTAACCAATCAGAGTCAATTAAGTAACAGACAGTAAACAGGACCAATTAACATTTAGAATGCTTACCACCACCCCATCAATTACGTCCTACCCACAGCCACTGCCTTACAATATTGTGAGACTTCAATAAGTTAAACTATTTGAGATACCTCAGTAGATCTGGATACATGATGCGCACTCAACAAATTTTATAATCATCAATTTTTCTATTGAACAGTGCTTAACAAAATAAAGGATCTAAAGTCAGTAGAAAGTTTATATCATTTATCCTGATTTATTCAGCACTCAAGAAGTGGGATGGGATTTAAGGGTGAGAGCACTTCTGCATTGCATGGTATCGGAGTGGTGGGCAGGAGAGATGATGAGACTAGCAGACTGACTCAAGATACATTCTGAAAGCAGAGTGAGTAAAAAGGCATTGGGTGATGGCTTGGTTGTGGGGAATGAAAGAAAGGCCTGATAAGGAACTCAAGGACTCTTGCCTTGGAGTTCTTGACAGACCAAGGAGGCGATAGTTAGTAGTGCCACTGGCCAGTGGAGCAGACTGTCTTGCTGGAAGTGCTTTGGTTGAGATACGGGTGGCATTGAGATATAAACTTGAAGAGTCATAGTAGGCATTTGAGTGTGCCACTCTGTGGCATAGGGGAATGGCCTTGGTGGGATTCACATCTCTGCTTGGTAGGTTGTATGGTACAGATCAAGGAGGGAGAAATTCACTTGGAATCAGAAAAGCAGGGTTGATTATCTGGGTGTTATGTTTTTCACGAACGTATACCCTGTGTCCGTAAAGTCAGCAGGTGCCCTATAGTATGAAAAATTAATTTTCATTATTCTTAAAATTTATCTTTCGTAAAGAAAAGTCCTGGGCTGAAGAGATAGATGGCTTAGGGGTTAAGAACCACTGGCTGCTCTTGCAAAGGACCCAGGTTCAAATCCCAGCACCCATAGGTGGTTCACAGCTGTCTGTAATTGCCAGGCGTGGTGGCATGTTCTCTGTTTTGCTTTGGCCAAGAAGTTTCCACTTGTGGATGGCCAGCTCATGAACAAAAACTGGCTATTCAAATGTTCTTGTTCCAATTTCACTGAGAGAAAGAACCCCAATAATAACATAATAAAAGACCAACCCATAGTCACAATCCATGTCCTTTCATTTGTACAAAGCATTATGCTGTTGGTGCTCAGTAGTTGCTGGTGTGGCATGACTTTGTCTTCCATGTCACCTATATGAGTTATCTTTTGCCATGAGAGAGGCTCTGGCCACAAGCCTAAATACCACAAAACAAGAGAAGTAACAACAACAAAAATAAAAGATTAAAAGGAAGAAAAGGAAAAGACCTTAATAACTTATATTTCTGAGAATGTATCAGCATTCTATAATTAAAATATTGTTCCCGGCACATGGTGCCCTTTGAAATGAGTGTAAGAATTTGGGTGGCAATCTCTTCTTTGCATGTCTCACTCAATATAAATATATTAGGCACTTAGAGGAATGATGTTCATGAACAAAAAAACTCAGCTGAGAACTTTTGTAATGCCATTTTCTCTATCTTTGGTGTACATGGATAACATTGATTTTCATACTTCTTAAAAAGCCAAAGATACAGGCTGGAGAGATGATGGCTCAGCAGGTAAGAGCACTTGCTGCTCTTCCAGATGACTGGAGTTGGTTCCCAACACCCATACTAAGCTGCTCATTGCTACCTGTTGCTCTAGTTTTAGGGTATCTGATGCCCTCTTCTGGCCTTCCTGGGTACCTTTGCTCACATACATACACATAAGTAAAAAAATAAATCTTGGGACTGGAGCTATGGCTCAGTGGTTAAGAGCACTGACTGTTCTTCCAAAGTACCCAGGTTCAAATCCCAGCACCCACATGGCAATTTGAGACTGTCTGTAATGGCCAAACATGGTGTTGTACTCCTTTAATACCAGAACTTGGGAGGCAGAGGCAGGTGAATCTCTGTGAGTTCAAGGCCAGCCTGGGTTTCCAGAGTGAGTTCCAGGATAGCCAGGGCTATGCAAACAAACCCTGTCTCGAATAACCAACAACAACAGAAATAAATAAAAAATAAAAATAAATCTTAAAAGTTTTAAAATTAAAAATAGATTTTAAAAGCCTGAAGTGGAAAGTTGTTGAAATAAGAATCTAGAAAGACAGGCTCAGGTTGTATACAATACTCTGTGGTTTTATAGGAAGTACTTGAGCATCCTTGGAAATTTATATCTGTAGAGGGTCCTTGAGGAAATTCACACAGTGTGTGTGTGTGTGTGTGTGTGTGTGTGTGTGTGTGTGTGTGTGTGTGTG
>CAJQZJ010033456.1:3698263-3713186 GCA_907164525.1 Lophiomys imhausi | reverse complement strand
GTGTGTGTGTGTGTGTGTGTGTGTGTGTGTGTGTGTGTGTGTGTGTGACACTGAATTCCTGAGACATGTGAACAAATGCCTTCTTATCCCAGAGGGAAATCAATGATAGACCATTGCAAGGATGCCACCAAAGTCCAATTTGATGAACAGTGAGTTTTATTGGAATTCTTTTAGGAATATGGGTGAAGGGTTACTTAGAGGATCAGAAATGATCCAAAGACAACAGTATTACCAACGTTCAACCCAGCAGTCCTTATTACTTAAATATACTTGGGGTTGGGAAGGGGCTAAGTGCATTTGTTCAGTTTCAGGGACTTCCTGAAGCATTTGAATTGCTTACTTCGTGTCTTAATGTGCTTTTCTTATAGGGCGGCATTTTTTCACCTCCCTTTAGAACATGTTGCTGCACCCCCTTTTTAGCATCCTGTGTATTAACCAGCTTCCCCCTAAGGTGGAAGGTTTTAATCTTGGAGAAAACTGCTACACAATACTCAAAGACAGGGGTGTCTGTGTATCATCTCTATGAATCTGCATGATATTTGTAACCGCTTCATTTCCCTCGTTTCATACGTTGTCTTACCACTGCTTTATTCCCCAGAATGACCTGAAGGTGCTGTTTACATCATTAGCCGACAACAAATACATCATTCTGCAGAAACTGGCAAATGTGTTCGAACAGCCTACCATGGAACAGATACAGGTATGTACAGCTGTCCCAGATGCAGGGATGTGCATCCCTGTACATGCCAGACTAGATCACCTGTTTACTGTAGGATGTCATGCTACAGCATTTTTATTCATTGTATATTTTGGGTATCAACACTGGGTTTGAATACAGTGCCCAATGATACTGACTTGGTCACGTCTATGAGCAGCTATGGAATGCGAGGTCAGAAGTGATGTTAGTGATAGATGCTGATCTGAAGGAATTTGCTACCCCAAAGTGAGATCAAACATGACCTGCATGATGTAGGAAAGAAAGAGGACTGTGAGTTTCCAGGGATTTCCCTGTTTCCACCTCCCATGTCACTGTGGGAGTACTTTGATGGCAGATGCCTGCTACCACATCTGGCTTTATGTGGTTTCTAGGGATCTGAATTAGGCTTATCAGATTTGCCAGTAGATCCATTTCCTCACTGAGCCACCCCCCCTCAGTCCCTGAAAACATTCTTTTTCGATGTTCCTACTTTATTGTTGGCTCTTTGTAGAACTCAGAGCCAGAAATACATTTCTCTGAGTTAGTAGATGCTTGTTTCCAATGCTGACTTGAGAAATCTAAAAATCCCTCTAATTCCCAAAGGTCCCTAGGGTTTTGAAATATCACAATTGCATGCCTTGGGGAGGGCCTATTTTTATCCCCTGCACTGGGAACTCAGTGGTCTCTTCTGGTTGGATTTCTGTCTTTTCATTTTGAATTTTTTTCAAATGGTTTATTTAATTTTTTTTCATTTCTTCCTTTCATCTGCCTTCCTTTGTGAAACCACCTTTAATAGAGCCCAGGGCTCTATTTTTTTCAAGCGATCTTTTTCTTTCTGTCTCCTTTTCCTTTTCTGTCCTTTTCTTTAAAGAAATGCATTCTTTTCCATAATATACCTGGATGTATTCTCGGTTTGGCAGTTGGAGTTTAGTTTTTTCCATGTAATCTGTTCCCCCTGGTCCCTTTGTTTGTTTCCTGGCATCATCTCCATCAGCCATGTTGAATATTCTTGGTTACAGGGTCATCTTCTGTTTTCTGTTTACATCTGAATAGGGGGATTAAACAGATGAATAGGAACCTGAAATAAGGATGAAACAACAATTTTGAGGAGATGCTAGTTCATCGGGTCATTTGTTAGAGAATCTTTCTATTCAAGTTTTAAGCTTCCTCAGGTGGTCTTATGAACCCTCTTCTCTCTGGAAAGTAGAGGAGCCATCACAGCCATTCCCGAAACAAAGTAGACTCAGGCCTTGTGAGCAGAGCTTTATCATTTCCATAACCTGTTTTATTCCCTTTCTTCTTCCCTCCCTCTTTCCTTCACTCTACATCCCTTCTCCCTCTCCATCCTGTCTTCTCCTTCCCTCCCTCCTTTCCTTTCTTTCTTCACAGGGCATTGCTGGGTAGGTGAGCTACCTCCCAGGATTGTAGGTATGACCCACCACTTCCAGCTTTCCTCTTTTCAATCCAACACTTAAGCCCACTGCCATATATGTCTTCCCTTAGTCTAGAAAGCCCCCTTTCCTTCTACAGATAATAAACTTTAAGCCTTTCACCTGAGAAGGAAAGTGCCATGTGGCATGAAGAACGGATGAGGATTTTATTCTCAGCTTTCCACCAGCTCTCTGTCTCTGCCTCTAAGTTACTGAGTCTCCCAATGCTCTAAATTTGCTGGTACAATTCCTCCACTAGGTGAGGATTCAGCTTTCTCAGCCTTAGTAAAATTTCATGTATTTGTCTGAACTCTAACCTTAAAAATTTGCTGGTCTTATCGTCTTCCCTGTTTCCTTGCCCCAGCAGATTTATGGAGGAAAATACTCCAAAAACAAGCAAACAAAATATTTTCTATTGTTACAAAGAGGTTTCAGGACAGGAAAAAGTGGACATGTGTTTCATCTGCCATCTGGAGTCCAGACTCTTCTCATTGTCAAGGGCAACTGAGTTGTAGTCCTTCCAAAAGCCTACTTAGACCGGGGTCTGCTGGTCTGATACTCCCTCCTCCATTCCCCTATCAGAGATGAGTTGCATCATGAAGTTTAGTACCTAATTATATTTAGATTTGTTTTGTTTTCCACTGGCATCCTGACAAGCCTGTCAGCTCCTTGAAGTCTAGGGCAAGGTCTCCTCTTCCTACAGACCTCACACGGGCAGACAAGGCTCAGCCACTCTAACCCTTGCTTAATTGACTTATTCACTTTACAATAAGGAACAACCATTCCTTGATCAAGGGATCCTCACTCTTTCTTGGTGCCACACGGGCACAGTCTCCAATGATGCCCCATTGCAGTTTGAAGCTCCATGGTTATCTAGACACCTCAGGGAATATACCTTATTCACGGTCTATCATATATACATATATAATATGTATTTATAGATAACTACCATAGATATATATCACACACACACACACATATATATATATATATATATATATATATATATATATATACCCTTGTTTAAGGACACTATTCTTCTCCCCGCTCTCCACCCTAATTCTGCCCTACCTTCTAGCCTAAGAAAGCTGACGTGTAATATAATAAAGGACCTTCTCTTTTTCCAGTGGTATGTGGTGATGCTTTTTACATTGTTTTTTTTAAATGTTAGTCTCTTCTTAAGTATTTAAAATCATTTTTGTGGGGGGTAGAAGTGTAATAAAAAGTCAAACGCTCAACCTCAAGTGTTGTAAATCTCACCTAGGCCATACAGCAGGCTGAAGAGGGACTTCGGGAACTTGATGGTGGGATCTGTGAGTTGAGACGGCGTGGGGACAAGCTGCAGGTGGAGCAGCCCGCTCTGCAAGAACTCTGCAAGCTCCAGGTACCGTCTCCAGGGAGGCCATTCAGACTCAGTGGCCAATCCCAACTTAAAATCAAGAAAATGTTTCCACTGTTGTCTTGGAAATTTCCTTAAACAAAAGTCACATCATTTGAGTCTTGACTTTAATGTACCACAGGTTTTGTTTTCTAAGTTCAGAAAAAAAAAGTTGCTCATTTTTTAGTACAATAGGATGATTTATATTCTCATGCTGCTAGCGTTAATATTTTTTCTGACACATGTTCTTATGATGATGTCTAAACACCATGCTATAATCAAGTGGTAGAATATATTTATTTCTGCTCTTGAAAATATAATCATCATTTTTCCCCTACCTAGTAAAATTAAAAGTGAGAAGATTTTTATCCAATATTGTAATATATTCCTAAGGATGATTTAACAGAGTAAATATTCAAGGTAAGGCTCTTTAGAATGTGGTTTTCAAAATGAGAGTTTATCTGGTACACATGCTGGAATATAATACAAATGTTCAATTCTAGAATAACAACAAAACTTAGAAAGTTAGGAAACTCATGTACATTTTTTCATTACCTTTAAGGGACAAAAAGAAAGAAAAAAAGAAAGGAAGGAAGGAAGAAAGAAAGAAAAGAAAGCAAGATTTTTCCATTACTTTTCAGGGACCAATAGATAAATAAAATAAACCAGAAAGAAAAATAAAAAGAAACCATTTAGCATTACTTCTGACACCCCAGCAGAACTCCTACATGGGACAGAAGGACAAAACTGGAATACCTCCCCAAACCAGTGACATTTAACACATTATAGAAAACATGCTGGGGGTTTTTTTTGGACAAAAATAAGATTTTTTAATTTTTATTTTATTTTTTATTTCTTCAAGTTACATCTCAATCGCAATCCCCTCCCTACTCTCCCCTCCAGTCCCACCCTCCCACCCTCTTCCCCCTCAATGTCCCCATCCACTTCCTTTTTTTTTTTAAGTTTAAGGTATATCTTCCCCCCCCAACTGCTCCCCCTTTCAGTCCAACAAATGGCTCTTTCTCTTATTACAACAAATACAATACAAAACGGGTTGGGGAGATGGCTCAGCGGTTAAGAGCACTGTTTGCTCTTCCAGAGGTCTGGAGTTCAATTCCCAGCAACCACATGGTGGCTCACAACCATCTATACTGGAATCTGATGACCTCTTCTGGCATGAAGGGGTACATGCAGATAGAGGTTGTAACTGTGTAAAATAAATAAATATTTTTAAAAAATACAGTACAAAACAACAGAAATAATTAGGCCACAATTATGAGAGTTATATGACTTAGCATACATTCCCAATGTCCAGTCCATATGTATTTGGCACCTGACTTTAGCATTCTACTATCTAACCATCTCCATGAGTTTAAAGTTCTATATCTAACTCAGCTTTCATCCTAACTTGCATCACAGTTTTAAAAACATCTTCTTATATCTGGAATACCCTCCTAATTCCTAAACAACTAAAAATTTAACTATGAGACTCTAGCTATCTATTCTTCAACCACCTCAGAGACCTGAGAGGGATAAATATATCTGATTGTACAGGAAGTTCAGGCCAGCAGCTTCCAAACTAAGAAATGACATACCAGTGGCTGCCTGGACAGTTCCCAATTTCTCTCCATACATTACAGCATCAATCTTCAGCCGTTTGACCCCGTTTCTCTCACAGACATTGATTGTAGAGCAGGGGTTATGAAGGACTTGCCTACCCTGTCTTGGCAGAGCTAGAGCAGGCTGTATTTTTAAGATGTGTGTAGTTGAGCATAGCCATACATGGTGTGTTTGGTTTTTTCCCTCTGGGCATTATTGTAGAACACTTGGGGATGGGTGAATCAAGCACTAAGTCTTACGTCCTTCCTTCTCCTGAGAAAATACAACAGCCCTTATAAACAGGAAGTCACTCTCAGTTTGATTGGCTAGCATTTTGAAACGTCACAGGACATAGCTCCCCAATCTGCTTGCCCTTCTTTTTGCTCATTTTCCCACAGTGCTTTGGCATCGGGTGTAAGAGTCAGACGTCATAGCCATAAATAAGCATTCACATTGAAATTTTCCAGCTTGAACAGTTTTGGCTGCCCCACCTCCGTCCAAAGCAGTAACCAGGCCCACATGCCTCCAGTAAATTTTGTTTGGTGTCTCACCATCTCCTAAAATGTCTTTCCAGATTAAATAGTTGTTTACTTTAGCGCGTTTGGCAGAGCCATTGCCTTTTCACGTCTGAAGGTTTTGCTGTTCACATGTAAGGTCCCTCGTTTGAAGGGTGGTCCAAGATCTGATAGGATTTTGCAGACAAAAATGTGACAGATACTCTGTTCACTTACCATAAGATTAAATAAACGCTACGATCAAGATAACCGTGAGAATCTGTTTTTCCATGGCATCTCTTTTCACCTTGGGGACATTTTTGTTCAACATCTTAGCATCTGATCATGGATGATCAATAGCCTGAGAAGACAGGAAGTTACCTCATGAGTCATTTCTAGGAAATACTTTAAGTTGCTTGGAATCTTTTTTATTAATTTATTTTTATTTTTATGTGTGTGGGTATTTGGGTTATGTGTATGTCTGTGTACCACGTGTGTACCTGGTACCACAGAAGCCAGAAGAGGTGCTGGATCCTCTCAGACTGGAGTTACAGTTGGTTGTGAGCCATTGTGTGGGTGTTGGGTCCTTTGGTAGAGCAGCCAGTGCTGTTAGAGGATAAGCCCTCTGTCTAGCCCTTGCTCCTTGCTTAGAATCTTGAAACAGTAAGCTTTGTGTATTCTGTTTTAGTGAGCAAACCCAGAGCCTTGTGCATACTAGGCTCATGCTAGACTAGTGAGTTACACCCTCAGCTCTATATTTTTACATTTTAATAGATATAAGTTATATCTCAATAGTTGATATAACACTTGAATTTTGCTTTTCTCCAAACAGTTCTTTCCACATTCTGTTATTTATTTGTTTTACCTTTCAACCTAGTCACCCGATCCTTACGTCATTGTGAATGTAATTCATTTTCTTCAGTTCTTCTTCTATGATTTATGATTTCTTCATTAAGAGAAAAATCAAATTTAAAATAAAAAGGGATATGTAAGATTGCCAAGCAAGATAAATCAAAGAGCTTAAAGTAACCAAGAATGAAACCCCAGGCAAGCCATGATCCCATGCACATATATTAAAAATGTGGAGAGAGATGTCCAGAGTGTCTCCTTTCCTTTTTGAGACTTTTTTAGTGAGGTACATCAGAAAGACAGGCAGCCTGATTCCATGCAGAGAATCCATGGAGGATGCATTTGTGGAGAGGCGTGTGCTGGTGGGATATTGGGCAAGTGATGGGCTGGGTACTTGAGCTCGTGATTGAGACTAGTGTTGCCACCTCTGCTTCTCAGGACATGTATGATGAGTTGTTGGCGACCATCAGCTCCCGGAGGAGCAGCCTCAACCAAAACCTTGCACTCAAAAGTCAGTATGATAAGGCCCTGCAGGATTTGGTGGACCTGCTGGACACTGGACAGGAGAAAATGGCGGGGGGCCAGAAAATCATTGTATCCTCCAAAGAAGAAATCCAGCAACTGCTCGACAAGCACAAGGTGAGAAGAAAACAGGAAAATGTGGCTGACTACGTATTCTCACACCCTTATATAGATGGGTTTGGTATCTCAAACCTAATATGTTTGGATTTTATGAGTTATTCTTGTATAATTATACATCTATGTGCTCTATAAATATTTGTTCAAACTCCCTAGCATCTGCAGTAAAGAGAAATGGTAAAGGGTATATTTTTATAATTTTTTTAAATAAAAAAGTAATTTCATCAGTAATTTTACTTATCAGTCACCCATTAATATTAACACAACTATCTAAATACATACAGTATAGCCAAGGAGAAACTCAAAGCCTTTCTTTAGAGGAACCCAGATTCTTTAAAAACAAACAAACAAACAGCCGAACAAAAAAAAAACATGTAGTCCAAGCTGGCTTGAAACTCACTGAATAGCTGAAGATGACCTTGAACTTCTGACCCTCCTGACATCTGGAATTAAAGGCATATACAAGTAAGCTTATGTTTATGTGGTCCTGGGAGTGGATCCCAGGACTTTGGACATGTGAGAAGTAGAAACTCCACCAACTGATTGTATCCCAGCTTCATTCTTCAGTCTGTTTTCCCCTATGTACTGTTTGGGGCCCATTGTCCACTTAGTCCCTGGTGCTCTCTCTGCCCTTCGTTGTCCTGGCATAGGCCCTACACTCCAGTCTGGGGATGCAGGGCCCCCCCACTGAGCTTTGGGATTCAGTTGGCGTCTGTTACTAGCATCATTCAGTTCTCCTGGCCCTAAGCACATTCGCCTGTAGTTGCTGTTGGCCTTAGAGATTTTCCTGGGCATGATGGGAACATTGACCACGTAATCAGACTTGGGAACCCTGCGATTGCTTTGTTAGTGTGTTCCCAAATGAAGCTCAGATACATTACTCTTTAGTGAACAAATACATTTTACACACACACACACACGCACACACACACAATTCTAGCATAACACATTTTTAGCAGTGGCTATGCAAAGCTTACCAGCAGGCCACAAACTCACCCTCCCAGGCTATGGGAATTCCCAGAAGGAAAGCAAAACAGTCCCAGTGACATTCAGATGATTAACATTCTGCTGTTGTGTAGCTCTCTGGTGGGCCATTTTGGTAGAATTGTTGGGAGAGGGGGACTATACTTTTTTGCTAATATTTTTTCCCAGGGGTTTTCCATCCAAAAAGTTTTGTGATTTATTAAAACCTTATCATTTGCCTATGAAAACATTGCTTTAAAGTTCACAGCTGTTTTTTCTCAAATCTGACCATAGCAATAAAAGATCACTCTGAGTTATTCCAGACGGGAAACCAGGATCAAGGAGCAATAGAATAACAGAGAAATGACACTCAGTTAGGGAAGAGTTCTAAAGGAGTAGGCTGTCACAGAGGCTGCACAGAGGGACCCTTTGGCCATGGGAAATGCTGCCAAGGCCAGAGTGGGAGGTAGGCTTTTGTTGAAAGCAAGCTTGACTCTCAGTGCACTTGGGTTTGATAGGTCTTTTCTAACCATATGATTATTTCATCAACTGATAATTGGTTAAAAATAATGATTCTAAGCTGGCCTTGATGTCACAGGTTTGTATTGTAATCCCAGCTACTTGGGAGGTAGAAGCAGGAACAATTTCACATATCAAAGCCTACCTACCTAGCCTAGAGAGCAAGTTCAGCAGGAGTGAATACATGAGATTTTTATCTCAGAATAAACAATAAAACAACATAGGCTGCTGGTATACCTCAGGGTTAGAGTGGTTGCCTGATGTTCATGGGCCCTGGTTTAGATTCCTAGCACAACAAAACAATTATGATGATGACGAATCTACACTCTAATGTCCAGACCATGTTCTGTGGGAGACCTCTGCAGTGTTGGTGGGAAGCAAAGGTACAGCCATAGGATAGGAATTAAAACCCTCACTCTGCTATACTTAATTAGATGACCTTGTGCCAGCTACATAGAATTGGTGGCTCTATGTTATCATTTGTAAAATGGGAGATTAAAAAGTATTTCACGGAGCTTCATGTCGTCATAAGGATGACATGAATTGGGTATCTTTATGGGGGCCCCCAGAAAATAATAACTCAGTGTCAGCTGTTATTATCAATTTCCAGTCCTTCAGCTCTACCCATGGTCCTGGGCATAGGAAACGGGCTAGAATAAGGATCGTTACCATCTTCTAGGATGTATTTATATAGAAGGTAGTATTTCAAAAATATAAGTTTATGCGGTGGTCACAGTTCTGCTACAAGGAAATAAAATACAAGGGGAATTTTAAAAACTTGTTAACAAATTATTGTATGTCTAACCATGCTTGGTAATATGTCATAAACAAGGCAAATAGTTAGCCTGTAAGTTGAAAGAGCAGGTCTTAAGTCCAGGCATGGAAGGAGAGACTCTGATGTGCAGAAGAGAATATATCGGGGAAAAAATAGAGTCTAAGCAGAACTGAAGATGAGGGTGAGGGGACTAATGTATCTAAGGGATACAGGAGGCCAGTGGTGTGGCAGGGAGGGTCTGTGACTTTGCTACTGATGTCAGGGTCCCATGCATAGGATGAGAGCAGGGAACTCTCCTTTATTGGCTAGTCACAGGGTTAGGGCTTTGTTTTGGAGACTTGTGTCTACAGGACACAAGTGGTGTGCCAATTGCACTTAAGTGGGGTCAAGAGGAAAGGCCAGTTAGGAGTTCAGAGCCAGGACTTGGCAGGAAACCCCTAGAGGAAGCACATAGTGGCTGAGTTAAGATGGGGGTTCAGCAGAGGGGTGGGATGACACGCCCTTTGTGTTGACTGTGTTCTGTCAGCTTCCACGGTTGAAACAGTTCTGATCTAGAGCTGATGTCCGGATGAGATGCTGACCTCCTTTTGCCTCACAAAACTTACAGGAATACTTTCAGGGTCTGGAATCTCACATGATCTTGACTGAAATACTCTTCAGGAAGATCATTGGCTTTGCAGCTATGAAGGAAACTCAGTTCCACACAGACCACATGGTTCAGGCATCTGCTGTGCTGAAGCAGGCTCACAAGAGAGGCGTGGAGCTTGAATACATCCTAGAGGTGAGACGGTCCCCAAGAGCATCTTTCTGAGAGCAAAATGGAACTAACAGGACTCTCTTACTTAGAATTATATTTTCTTATGGTTTTGAGTGATTGTGTTCCCTTTATATTTGGTATGTGATACATTTATATTGTGAGTCGGCTGGATGAATCCCAACCTTAGACTGTGTGTGTGAAGAGGCTCGTAGGCTTGAACTTCAAGCCAGAAACCTAATTGGGAACATGAGACATGAAAAATACATATCCTGGGCTCTGTCCCTAATGCAGTTCTTCTTGTGATGAGACCTGTCACTGGAACCAAAAGCCAGAGGACAGCCATCTGGGCACAAATGTTTATGATCTGTGAACAAAACAAAACCAACCAAACAAAAAGGATTCATTTGTTGTAAGATAGTAACCCAGAGGGCTGCAGTGATGGCTCAGTGGTTAAGAAGAGTACTTGTTCTTACAGAGGATATGGGTTTGGTTCCCAGTAATCAAGTTGGGAGCCTTATAACTGCTCGTAACTCCTGTGGGCACCTGCACCCATATAAACATATATATGCACCATATATGTATCATTAAATATTAAAAAAATAAAGCAGCAATGGCCCAGAAACTCTGAACTGAAATAATAAAATTCAAGTTCAGATCATAGCTGCCATATACAGTGTTCTTAGTCCCATTTAGGAATTTGCTGTTAAGCCTGAGAAATTCCATTCCCCCATTCTGTTCACTTTCCTTTCTTATTCGTCATAAGTGAAGAAATCAAGTACTTATTTATTCAGCATTTATCAAGTTGCCACCAGATTCCCAGGGAAACACAAAAATGTTCCCAGGACTGTCCTCAATGATATCATGGTCCAGTGAGACAACAAGAAAACAATCAAAACACAGGACGATGTCTCTACTAGGGAGCCAACAGCCTTTTAAATACCAGATCTTGAGGCCAGGACAGCAAGGGCTCTGTTATACAGAGAAACCCTGTCTTGAAAAAAAACAAAAACAAAAAACCTCAAAACCAACCAAACAAAAAACAACAAACAAGCCAGATCTTATAGATAGCTAGAAAATAAAAGGATGCTGTTTATTAGCAGGACCCAGATTCTAGAACAGGAGTTGGCCCTGGGCCAAATGTAGCCTGTTTTTTTATAAAAGTTATTTGGACATAATGGTTTTATCAGTTTGCTTGTTAATCTACAACTTCCTTCATCCACTGTGCAGACAGGACTGGTTACAGTAAATACTAAATAGTTCACAAAGCTGAAAATATTTACTAGACAGTCTATTGTAGAAAGAGTTTGCAACCCAGTGCTCTAGACTGAGAGTCTTGGATTGAGTCTTAGCTTCACCACAAACACATGACTTTGAACACCAAATAGGTACTCCAGAGAGACTAAGTCACTAGCCACAGAACCCTATGTAAATCGCTGGCAGATCAGTCCCTTCCTGTGGTTAATAATAATGGGCAGTTGTCCTAACCTGTCTCAGTTCCCTCAATCGTCCCATTTCCCTTTCAAGTTTTAGAAGTTATATTTCTTCCCTTTCCCCTCTTTTTACAAATTTATTTATTTACGTTTTGAGAATTTAACACGTGAATACTATGTATCTATCATTCTACCCCTCCAGGTTACCCCTTCCCCCCCAACTCTTAATTTCATGATCTCTTTTTATTCACACACACATACATTGAGAGAAAGGGGAGTGCACTCTTCTAACGGCCACTGTTTCATCACTTTCTTTAGAGCCATCATTAATTTCCCAAGACAAATGTTAACTAAATAATCCAGACATTACTTGAAGTCGAATCTGGCAAGTACAAATTTCACACCCATGGAGGAATACTATTCTTTTTGTATGTTGGTTGCTTGGTTTTGTTTTCTCTTTCTGAGACCCATAGTTGCTAATAGCCCAGGCTATCCTTGAATTTGTGATTTCCATGCCAGCCTCTCTAGTGCTGGGGTTACGGTAAGGTAATTACTGTTGTTTTTGTAGATGTGGTCCCATCTGGATGAGAATTGCCAGGAGCTCAGCAGGCAGTTGGAGGTGGTGGAAAACAGCATCCCAAGTGTGGGCCTGGTAGAGGAGAGTGAGGAACGGCTCGTGGAAAGGACAAGTCTCTATCAGGTCTGGATTCTAAGGAGTGATGACATTTCCTTTAGAAATTTGCTAGTAATCTGTAGCAGAATTTAAACAAGCTTGTGATAAACTTAATTAACTCCTTCACTTTTCTTTAAAGTTGCTGAAATTCATGGATGCACATAGATTGTGTTTGTATTATTTATAGTATATATATATATATATATTATTGTTTGATGATTTCATATATTATACAATGAATTTTACCCCACCTTCCACTACTTTTCTCTTGTCTCCTTCTAAGGCTAAAATCCTTGTGTCTAATAAGCCTACCTCCTACTTTCATGCCTTCTGTGTGTGTATGTATGACACACTGTGTTTAATTAGAATTTCTTATATTAAAAGAAAACCTTTCTTGGTATATAGCTCAGTAACAGTGATAGAGGCCTTCTTGACAAGCAAGGTACCCTGAGCTAGATTCCCAGCTCTGCAAAATAGATGATAGATAGACAGACAGACAGACAGACAGATGATAGAAGATTAGATAGATAGATAGATAGATAGATAGATAGATAGATGATAGAGATGGATGACAGGTAGACAGACAGATGATAGAAGATTAGATAGATAGATGATAGAGATGGATAATATGTAGACAGACAGATGATGGAAGATTATATAGATAGACAGATATATGATAGAGAGATAGATGATAGACATACACAGACAGATAAATGATAATGTTAGACAATATACATGGTAGATAGATGATAGATAGATAGATAGATAGATAGATAGATAGATAGATAGATAGATGGACAGATAGTTGATAGAAATGATAAATGATAGATATTGATGACATATTGATAAAGATAGATAAATAGGTATACAGATAGATAATAGATGATAGATGATAGATAACAAAGACACAACAGTTTCTAACAAGGGATCTCATTTTGAACCCTTTCAAAGCATTTTCACCGAACCTCTAATAAGCAGGTTTTGTAGTTTCCTTTGGTGTCACAGTCTCAGATATAACTCAGCTTGACGGCTGTAAGCACATCTAAAGTTGCCAGCAAGTTAAAAAGAACATCTATATTTTGACAAATGCATTTCCAAGTTTTCAGAGCTTCAGAATGAAGGCAGTGTATGTTTGGTAACAGATAATACCAGTGTTATAAAAATCAGAGGTATTATAGTCCTCAAGGACAAAAGCTGCACTAAGTCAGACTTTTTATTTTTGTCTTAAGGGTATTTTTATTTTTATGTTTATTTATTACTTCAGGTTACATCTCCATCACAGTGCCCTCTTTCCATCCCTCCCACCCCCTACCCCCGTCCCTTCCTCCCACTCCTCTGGAGTGCAGTGTCCCTACATAACAGTCCCCGCCCCAGTTCAGGAGTCATATGAGGGCCAAGAGCCTCCTCATACACTGGGGGCCTACAAGGCAGCACCACTAGGGCAAAGTGTCTCATTGACAGGAAACAAAGCCTATGTTCCTGTTTCCTTTGGTGCATTGGTTGTAGTATAGTTATCCTGTACTATATGGCTAAAATCCGATTATAAATGAATAGATGCCATGTGCATCTTTCTGAATCTGGGTTAGCTCACTCAGGATGAGCTTCTCTAGTTCCATCCATTTGGCTGCAAATTGCATGATTTCCTTGTTTCTGATGGCTGAATAGTGTTCCAGTGTGTGGATGTACCACAGTTTTTTTGTTTTTTGTTTTTTTGTTGTTTTATCCATGCCTTGGTTGAGGGACATCTGGGGTTGTTTCCAGTTTCTAGCTATTACAAATAAGGCTGGTTTAACCCAATGTCATTGATCGTTTTAGCATTTAAAATCCAGCCTTAATGAATACCAGCCCAAACTGTACCAAGTGTTAGATGATGGAAAGCGGCTTCTGATGTCTGTCAGCTGTTCAGATCTTGAAAGTCAGCTAAACCAGCTCGGAGAGCGCTGGCTCGGTAATACCAACAAAGTGTCCAAAGAACTCCACAGACTGGAGACCATATTGAAACACTGGACCAGGTAACAGATGAGTATTTGACATGAGTTTTGATACGTTCTGTGGTGTGTTACTAAGATTAGTAGATTCTGGGCTTGGAAAAGATATGCACGCTTAGAAAATGGCATAGTGGGGGCTGGAGCGATGGCTCAGCGGTTAAGAGTCTGCTCTTCCAGAGGTCCAGAGTTCAATTCCCAGCAACCACATGGTGGCTCACAACCATCTATAATGAAGTCTGATGCCCTCTTCTGGCCTGCAGGGGTACATGCAGATAGAGCCGTCATATATGCAAAATAAATAAATACATCTTAAAAAAAAAAAAGAAAATGGCATAGTTAAGAAAATGAAGACAACCAGAGGGTTCCCAATGGGATTCTTATTAAAACTGGCAAGGAGAACACACTCAACATAGCTTCCTGTTCCCTTCCTGGTCTAGTTGCTGCAAAGCCTTCCAGACAGGGAGATGCTGAGTAAGGGACTCCTTCTGAAGTGCCATGGGAAATATGTTAGTTTTCCATTGCCTTATCAGAAGGAATATTTATCTTGGTTCACACTTCAGAGGTTTCAGGCAAAGTCAGCTTGCTCTGTTGTTTTGGGTCCTGGAGCAGAATAGTATAGTGGCAGGAACAGATTACAGAACAGCCACCTCATATTATCGATTCAATGCCAGGAAGAGGTGTGTAGGTGTGTGTGTGTGTGTGTGTGTGTGTGTGTGTGTGTGTGTGTGTGTG
>CAJQZJ010033456.1:3675523-3692210 GCA_907164525.1 Lophiomys imhausi | reverse complement strand
GGGTAATACGTCCAGGCTGTGGTCGGGTAATACGTCCAGGCTGTGGTGGTCAGGTAATACGTCCAGGCTGTGACCGGGAGCTGCCTCACACCTTCAGGCCTGTGCTGAGGAGACAGCTGGCTCCAAGTGTTGTGGGCTAACTCTTTTTTAAAATAATTGCATCTGCTGTTACATGTCTTCCATTACATGAGCTCATCAGGTGGTGGGTTTATTTTTATTGTTATTTGTTTGGTTTTTAAGCAGAATGGTACTATATAGCCAGTGTTGATTTTTAAACCTGAAATCCTCCAGCCTCAGTCTTCTTAGTACTATTACACTTATGTACCATGGTGCCTTGTTAGGTTTTTTTGTTTTGTTTTGTTTTTCTTTTTCTTTCTCTCTCAACTCTATTAGGCTTCACCACCTGTTTTTAAAGTTTTGAGTTTATAGAAAGGGTCAAACACACACATAAGTAGGTAGAGATGCTTGAATCCCATATCCTGATCATCAGACCTAATACCTACTAATATTTTAGATATATTTGTACATTTACCAAATTATTTTTTTTCCTTAAAGATGTCAGTATAGATTGAAAACATAACTCAAAGGGTAAAGTGCTTGCCATGCAAACATGAGGATCCAGTTAAATTTCCTAGGATCACATAAACTCAGCTTGGGTGTGATGGCCCACCTATAATGCTGGAACTCAGGAGACAGACTTATGTACGGGGTCCCCAGAGCATGCAGTTTGGCTAGAGTAGCTGACTCAGCAATCTCTGGATTCAAGTGGGGGACCTGCCTCGATATATAAGATGGAGGAAAACCAGACATGACGCTGGATATGAACTTTTAGTTTTCACATGAACATCCACAATACATGTACATCATTTTATTCAGTAAGATTGCAGTGTCTGCCAGCTGCATTTGCTTCTAAGAGTTCTTCAGTGTCTTAAGTATATTTTGATGTTGCCAACTAATTAAACCATGCCTTGGCCTGGCCACTTTCTTAAAATGTCCCTTAACCTGCTCTTACCATAGAGTCTAAGTCTGAATCATGTTCTACCCAAGGGTAAGCGTTGCATAGGTGACACTGTTCCTTCCAGCTGTATCACAGCTGGAAGCTCATGCAGGCTGCTCATCCCATTAGTGATGAAGATCCAGGGCTCAGACAGGCTGCCAAACTCCAGATATTTGCCAACTGTGTAGTGTTTCACTATTTCCTTTGGCATTCTTTGGTACTCAAAGGAAACGTGTTAACAGCCAAGACTATACTAATAATCACTTTAAAACCAGGCTCTGTGTTTGATTCTTAGAACTCTTTTTTTAAAAAAAATATTTTTATTTCTTCAAGTTATATCTCAATCACAATCCCCTTCCTACTCCCCCCTCTGGTCCCACCCTCCCCCCCTCTTCCCCGTCAAATCCCCCATCCATTTCCTTTTTTTTTTTTTAAGTTTAAGGTATATCTTTTCCCCCCAATAGCTCCCCCTTTCACTCCAACAAATGGCTCTTTCTCTTATAACAAAAAATGCAATGTAAAACAACAAAATAATTAGGCTACAATTATGAAAATTATAATGCTTACTATACATTCCTAATGTCCAGTCCACACGTATTTGGCAACTGACTTTAACATTCTACTATGCATCCATCTCCATGAGTTTAAAGTTCTATATCCAACTCAGCTTCCATCCTAACTTGCATCACAATTTTAAAAACATCTTCTTAGATCCAGAATACCCTCTTAATTCCTAAACAACTCAAAATTTAACTATGAGACTATAACTATCTCGTCTTCAACCACATCAGAGACCTGAGAAGGATAAATATATCTGATTATACAGGAAGTGCAGAGCCAGTAGCTTCCAAAACTAAGAAATGACAGACAACTGGCTGCCTGGACAGTCCCCAATTTCTCTCCATACATTAGAGGATCAATCTTCAGCCTTTTGACCCCGTTTCTCTGACAGACATTGATTGTAAAGCAGGAATTATGAAAGACTTACCTACCCTTTCTTGGCAGAGCTAGGCTGTCGACTTACCTGCTTCCAAGTTTTGTACTTTTTGGACAGCATGCTGTCTACAGTTGAAGCAAGGGGTTTTTCTTGCCAAGAGATAGGCTTGCCACTAATTCAACCATCTCCAAATGGAGATTTTTCAATGCTCATCATCTACTTGGAGTAGAATAGGGGGTAATTTAGGGGGAGAGGTTACAAGTTGTTAAATGGTCTTGTTAAATGGGTTTTGGAGGTTAGACCCAGGGATTTCTCTCTTTTTCTTTTCTGTATCCTTCTTTCTCTCCTATGTAGGGGGGGGAAGACTTGAGAAAAATGGAATATAGACATAATATAGAAATGATAAAGAAAAAGGGACAGATTGTTGAATATGCTCTTATATCTTTCTATATTGATACAAAATTAAGATTATATTTGGCTAAATTGGTATTGATCTTTGTATATTGATACAAAATTAAGTTTAACTCTAAGGTATTGTATCTAGGTAATGCTTAAAAATGAAATGTGAAGTTTTGGCCTTTTGTTAGCAATTGTCACAAACTAGGATAATTAAGAAATGAAAACTAATAGTCATTGAAGCATGTCATTTTGTTAGGTACTAGGGTAGTCTATCACAGTTATTTTCTAAGGTAATCAGAAATCAAGTTGCTAAGAGACAAGCAACATTTGGTTTTCCAAATATATGAAGATAGATAGGTGGTCTTCAAAAACCTCAAGAGATCTGTAGAATATGGCATTCAAAGATGTTTTCTTAACATTTTTTTGATATTGAGATTCTTAGAACTCTTAAACCAGCCGTGTTAGTGCTGTTTGTGATCTCAAAACTTAGGAGATGGAGATAAGAGGATCAGAGGTTCAGGGTTATCCTGGGCTACATAGTGATATCAAGGCCAGCCTGGGCTATATGAGACTTTGAAAACACTAAGTAAAATGAAGACATATGTATAAAAGATTGAAGACCAAGTCTGCCAATCAACAGTGCTCATTGGACTTTGTGTCTTCTGGGAGGCCAGAGATGCTTCCAATTTAGGCCATAAATTCTAAAATCTGAAAAAGAAGCCAGCATTTCAAAAATTCATTTGTAAGGTTGAAAAGGCGATTGTTTTTCTTAGTCCTCAAAGTTAAAAGATTTCTGTTAGTTTAAAAAGGCAACCCCTAAATGTTAATGTCAGCAAGAGGAGTGCTTGCCAGTCTCATGGTCTGGGTCACTTTACCACCGAAAGGTTACTCGCTGGCATTCTCTTTAGAGGGTGAGTTTGATCCTGTATCAATATTCATGGCATCCCCTCCTGTTTTCTTCCTTTCTTTTCTTCTTTTGTCTTCCTTCAAAGAAAGATTTCTCCCCCCCCCGCCCGTGTGTGTGTGTGTGTGTGTGTGTGTGTGTGTGTGTGCTGTGTGTGCGCGTGCATGTGTGTGCGTGCGTGCTGTGTGTGCGTGTGTCAGAGACTGGAAGAGGGCATTGCATCCCCTGGACCTGGAGTCACAGTTGCTTGTGAGCCTCCTCACTTGAGTGCTGGGAACTGAAGTCCACCCCTCTGGAAATCACAGAGCCTTCTCTCTCCAGGCCCAGTTTCTCCTTCTCCCTAGTTTTTCTCTTTTATGGTCTTTCTCTATTTAGTTTCTATTCCTACATATGTCTTCTTTTTAATAAACATATCGATGTCCGAAAAATATTACAGAAGTTCAGCCAAATTTAATTGCTTATGGGACATTAGTCTTGGGCTCCCAGAAAGTCACCTCAGGCAGTGTCAGAGACAAAACGTACATTGTGGTCTAAAGAAGCAGTACTGATGTCAAATCATGATTTAAACGAAAAGCCGTTTCTTTCAAAGCTAAAAAGCCAGAGAGTAGCCAACACAATTATATTGGGACGTCATATATAAATCACAATATCCTAACTGTCAGGTCTTAATTGGCCACTCCACAGACCTTGATAAGATTTATTGTCATTTTTGAGAAATTGTTTCTTTGGCCTACAGCATGAAATTCAAGACAGTGTCCTTAAATCAGTGACTGGATTCTGGCTTTGTTTTGTTTTAAAAAGCTTGAATAGTTTTCCAGTCTCTTTTAGAGGTGATTTATTGATTGAATACAACATAAAAACTGATATTTGTGAATTAATCCAAGTTGAGAATAATTTACTATTACAGAAATATTAGGATTGGTCTTTGCCTCCATTGATCAGGACCAGAACATTTTTTAAAATTATTATTGGAAGGAAAGGCAAACACACCTGTGTGTTGCATAGCAATATATTTCAATCCTGCTTCGCTCCTGGATTTCACTGTCACACACACACACATGTGTCCAGCTGCAGGCAGTTCTTCTGAGATGTATAGTTCATGGATTATCCATTTAATATTGCTGTCTGAGAAGGTTTACCACTGTGGATGAATGAAGATATATTTAATTCTAATAATTACATTTGAGGATTTTACAAGAAGGATTACTGTGGGTTTCTATTTTATATTAAAATGTAAGTAAATGTATACTACACATTAAATATGAATTGGGATGATCATGCATGGTTATTTATTCCTTAGGAAAACTACAGAAATAAATATCTTTTTTTGTTTTTGTTTGGTTGGGTTTTTGTTTGTTTTTGAGACAGGGTTTTTCTGTGTGTATTCCTGGCTGTCCTGGACTCACTTTGTAGACCAGGCTGGACTTGAATATTATCACAGAGATCTGCCTGCCTCTGCCTCCCAAGTGCTGGGATTAAAGGCATGTGCCACCTGGCCCATCTAGAAATAAATATCTTAAAATGTAAGGTTAATTATGTTTTCTATACTAAATAAAGAAACTATTACCTCAGTAATCATTAGATTCTTTTCCAGTGATTATCAAAACTGTCATAAGATTGGCAAAAAGTAGAAATGAGAGAATGACATAAAAACAAAAATCATTTCCTTAAGCTAATAAATAAATGAACTTCTGATTAATGTACTATGACAAAATTAGCTCCATGATAATTTTGGAGGGAAAAAATAAATGTTCTGAGTAGCACGACAGATTGCCAAGTAACAGAATACAATTTGGCTGCTCTTCACAACTTAAAGGATGTTTTATCTATTTATTTTAATTTTATTTCACTGGGCACAAGCAGAAGATATGTTATTGGCCCTTCAGAGAGAGATAAAGCATTTGAGGGGTGGGAGTGTTGAAACTGAGTTGATGGAGTATTTCCTTAGCACACAAGAAGCCCTGGCTTTTGTTCCCAGCACCTCACACAATGGGAGTCATGCTGTTAACCTGTAATCCCAGAGTTTAGGAAGCAGAGGCAGGAGGGATCAGAAAGACAGGTTAGCTGTGGCTACATGGTGAGTTCAAGGCCAATATGATATGCATGAGACCTTATTTAAAAAAAAAAATGTTGAGTCCTAGGAACACCAGAAATGAAGGAAATAATCATAATTTCAAAAGATGCACAATAATTGTGCTTAATGTAGTGGGGACTCCTCATAAACACTGCGCTAACAGTTTTTCGACTACAACATTTTTTGTCCATATATGAATCACTGAGCTGGTACAAACATTAAGGGCCTGGGTCCGGATCTACAACTTCCACATAGAAGTTGGATGTGATGGTGTCTGGAATCCTAGTACTGGCGAGGCAGAGGCAGGGGGGCCGTGGGGCTTCCTAGGTAGCCAGTGTAACCACTCTGTGAGTTCCAGTTTAAGGGAGAGACCCCATGTCCAAAGATAAGTCAAAGAAGTGATTGAGGGGCACACCCCAGATTGACCTCTGGCTTCTGCATGCATACGCCCATGTGCTTTCACATACCCATAAATAAAATATGAATGAATTGAGATGATTCGAAGAATAAATATTCTTCTTATGTAGCTAATTTTATCTGAACTTAAAATATTTTGAAATGTTCTCCCTTCCAACCTGAAAGGTCTTCAGATCTTCAATTCCAGGTATATGCTTCTGAATGTAAGAATGTGACCACCTATTAATACTTAGTTTATCATGTTACCCCAATATGAGATTCACACCCTTCCACAGTCCTGGGTTTGGTGGGCTCCCCAAGGCCTTCTATAAAAAGTCTCACATTCCACTGCAGCCCTCGGCAGCTTTGCGGCCCCAAATAGGTTGAATGGCTTGATCTCCCGATTCTCCATCTATAAAAATGTTGGCAGCAATCTCAAGTTGTCTAACTGGGTCTCAGTGGCATATAAGCTGGGTGGGATTGTAGTATATGGTTTCTGTTTTTATACAAATGAGGTTTTTAAAATGTGTTTTCCTAGTGTGCATATCTGTGTACCATGTGCTTGCCTGGTGCTATTGTAGAAGGCTAGAGGAGGACTTTGGATGTGGAGTTACGGATGGTTGTGAACCATGATGTGGGTGCTGAGGATTGAACCCAGGTCCTCTGGAAGAGCACCCTTAAGTGTGGAGCCATCACCTCAGTCCCCTATAATGTATGATTTAAGGATGAGCCCTGAGCCTTTTTTCTTATTTTACTTTTTCTCTTTTGAACATTTTATTCACAAAACCCCCTTCCAGAGAAAATGAGGACTTAAGACACGAAGAACCCAGTAGCCTTTCAGAATCACATAGAATCAGAATATTGAACAAAAAGAAGATAATGGGAATTCTTTCCCAGTCTTTAATTTTCCCCATTTGAAGAAATTGAGACTCACTAAAAGTTCCTCAGTTTCCCAGAGTGACATATAGCCAAAGGGCTGTGAAACTGTGCATGAATCTCAGACGGCATCCTGGTGCAGGCTAGGCCACGTGACTGTTAGAACATCAGCGTGTTTAAGACTATAATCGCATTACAATTTCGGATATGTATTTCTTTCCTTACAACTTTTTTTGAAAAAGATATATAATGGCATTTCTTTATCGGCTGGATGATCAGATTTTATATTTTTCAGGCTATGCTAATTTACTACGGGTAAAAAGACTCTCTTTTTTTAACATTTAAGTATAGGAATATGTATCACTATAGAGACCCTCTTTTGAGAATGGTCATCTTTTTGGTTTAGTGGCAGGGTTTTAGCACAAGAGACTGTAATGACTCAATTTCAGTGCACCCAGAGTTCCATAATAGAACAATTTAAAATGACTATATATATGTTTTTTTTAATATTTCAGGAACTGGAAGATTTGATTAAAGCAAAAGAAAAGGAAGTCGAGAAAATCGAGCAGAATGGACTGGTACTGATTCAGAACAAGAAGGAGGAGGTCGCTGGTGGTGTCCTGAGCACACTCCGGGAACTCAGCCAGACCTGGGCCAGTTTAGACCACAGGGTAAGCTGGTTCCCAAGACCCATATCCTGCTCCTGGGAAACTCAGGCTTGACGTTTGCTGAAAGCAACTGAATGAATAATTATCAGATCTCTACATCACCTCTTGTATTGAGTGATTCATCAACACTTTTGGTACATCATTCTACTAATTGCATCCATCCTCATGGTCATAGATACAATTTAGGCACAGGCGATTCTCCAGTGACACTGTCCACATCCTTAGTTTCCCCAAGAATTCTAAATAGAGACAGAAAGAAAAACCTGAAAGCAGCAGAGATATCTTCTTGTGTGACCGACGGGCATTTCGAAATCCTATGCCTCTAGTAAGTCATAGTTTCTCCCCCACAAACCTGCTCTTGGTACCATCTCAGTCAATGGCAACTCTGCCATGCCAGTTGCTTGACAGGGAACTTCCAAAGCTACTCACTCTTCAGTTCTTTCTTTCTCTCATACTCATACCTACTTCATCAAAAAATGTTGGCAGATATACTCTCATAATAGATTACAATCCAACCCACCTCTCCAGCAAGCAGGTTCCTGATGTAGGTTCCTGCCGTGTCTTGCTTGGTTTATTACCATGGTTGCTTAAGTAATTCCCATCTCAGAAGAGCCAGTTAGAACGAAGTCATATCACAACATCACCATGTTGAAAATCCTGGAATAACTCATGCTCTCATAAAGGATGAAAGCAGAGCTGGGTGCTGACCCGGCTTCCCACTGTCTCTCTGTTTCTGTCTCCTGCTACTTTCCTGCAAGGTCTTTTTGCTGTAGCCACTCTGGTCTCTCTCCCCTCTTGAGCCCAATATGCATGCCCTGTGCTCAAAGACCTTGGATTGTCGGCTCCCTCCTCCTGGCATACTATAACTTTCCCTTGTATGCTTCAGTCTCTTCCAATAAAATATAATCTCTATAAAGACACTTGAAACTATACTCAATTGTGTGTTGAATCTTCCAATAAGGGTAAGTACTACAATGCACACTGTATGTAAGGTCACATTGATCCTCGACACATCTGAGTGCTTAGTTATCTATCCACACACCTTACAAGCTGGAGCTGAGGAGCAGACACACACACAGAAACACACATGCATCCCTACATGAATCCATGCAGGTACACACATATGCATGCACACACACATGCATGTACTTACACACACTCACACACACAAACATATGCACATGCACACACAGGCATGCATGCTCACACATACACATACATATGCATGCACTTACACACACACACACACACACACACACACACACACACACGTCGTGTAAATAGAACGGAGACTATTTTGGAAAAGAAAAGGAACATGGAGCGGGGAGATGAGTAAGGGATGTGGGGAGTGAAGACTGTCAAGGTACAGAAATGTCAGACAACTCCTACCACCCATGGGCCCTTCTCCAGACCAGCTTTCCACTTAGCTCCACGTTATCTTTGACATGGCTTTAAATCTAGTTTATTTTATGCATTTATATAAATCACCACAAAGGCCTGGGAACAACTCACCACAGTGTCATCAAGTAAGCATTTCTCTCTCTGGAATATTGCCTCGTGAAAAGCAAACACTAATGCAGAGAAGACGCAGGCTACACAGAACCTCTCACTGTTCATCTTCTCTCATCTTCAAGTCTATTTTATGACTCTTTAGGACAGCCCTGCACCCGCCCGCACCTGTGGCCTGGACCTTCCATCTGAAGCAGCACTTTCTTTGTCCTGTGGCCCATCAGATAGTATCCCAATAGATTTCAACATTTTCCCCTTTATGTTGAGAAAAAAAAAAAAGAGAGAGCAAATGCAAATTAATTCCTGAGAGTGGTTCCCTTAATCATCCATCGCTCCACTTGCTTCTTATTCGAAGGAGTTTGTTTAGATTACTAGTGACATGCAGAAATCCAAAGCTGATATGCTTTGAAGTACTGTAGACCAAAGTAAAAATTTCTCCAGTGCCAATAAATACAGAGACGGAACATGCGAAGGAGTGTTGTTTTTGGAATCTAAGCCAACTTGCTGCAGAAACTCCTGCAAGTCCATGTTTATTTCTGCACATTCACAATGGCTGAGGTGTGGATTCAGCCTAGGTGTCTGTCAACATGGACTAAAAATGTGGCATGTGTTGACTGAGTTTTATTCATTCCTAAAGATGAGGGAAATGGGTGAAACTGGAAGTGATCATGTTAAGAAAATTAAGCCAGATGCAGACAAAGATCTCATGTTTTGTTTGTTTGGTTTTTGTATGTGAAATATACATTTCATAGATACACATATATGAGATGTAGTTAGAAGGGAGACTGTTTGGGGAGAGAAAGGGAACTAGAAGAAGGTGTGTACAGGGAGGGTGGTGGGGAGTCATTGTGCTCAAGTTACATTATGGACTTGAACACAGATGTTACTATGAAACCCATTTATTGTTTTGTACAAGAAATACACACTATTAAAAATTCTAAGTTAGTCCTTTGTGGATGGAGAGGTGGCTCAGCAGTTAAGAACACTTAACTTCTTTTTCAGAGGACCCAGGTTCCCAACACCCACACTGGGCAACTCACAACAGCCTGCAAGTCCAGTTGTTTAGCTTCCATTTGGTTTTAGTTCCTAGAACCTCAGTGAAGTGTTTCAGAGCCTGATATTTTTCTGTTCCACCACACTAAGTTACATGTAGTTATGACAGGTGTTCTTCTTTCCAAAAGGTTGGACAATTAAAGATATTGCTGACGTCAGTACTTGGCCAGTGGGACAATCACAAAGCAGCCTTTGACGAGATCAACAGTCATATAATGGAGGCCAGGTACTCTCTGTCCCGATTCCGTCTGCTGACTGGTTCCTCTGAAGCTGTGCAAGTTCAGGTTGACAATCTGCAGGTAATACAGAGTTTGCTACATATTACCATTGTTTTCCATTAAAGAAACCAAAAACAATTAGCAAGCGGGAATATCATTCTAAAAACACTGTCTTACATTCTTAGCATTTAGTTATCAAAAATACTAATTTTCTTGTTTTAAAAGAAAACTTTAACTTACTCGAACTTGCTTGTGGGTAGCAAATGTGTTTGATGGTGTCTGTCTTAAACTCAGCTCCAGCTCACTTCTCAGGTCACTACCCTCGGGTTGATGGTTGCTGTCTTCACCCCCTTGCTTACCTGGACACTGTGTCACACTGACCTGTCACTGTTCACTCTTTGTAGAAAAAAATATATGGCTAATTAAGCTATTTAACCTGTATTTATATTATCATTAATTGGTTTGGCGGTTGTTAATCTTTAAGCAGCCATTATAAATGAGTACACAGAGACCGCATGGATTTTAACAAGCCTTGGCCTGAGTTGTGCATTCCTGGCCCACCTAAGCTAGTTCTTAATTCTATTACCCAAATATGACCCCATATATACATACGTCCCCTTGGATTGCCATTCTCCACGATATGCTGATGTTCCTGGCCATGTGGAATGAAGCTCTTTTTTCTAACCCATGGTGTGTGTGTCTTCTTTTTCCTGCCCTGGCTGGAATGTCTTCTTCTTCCTGCTGCTGGCTGGAATGAATTAATCCTCTGTCTAAAGCACAGGCTTCCTGCTCTAATCTCAGGAAGTCCCACCTTTCTCTGTCTTTGCCCAATCTCAGGCCTCGGCATTTTATTTAACCAATCAAAGTCAATGTAAGTAACAGACAGCAAACAGGACCAATTAATTAACATTTAGAATGCTTAACACTACCCCAAAAGCTCTTCTCGGCTAAAACACACAGACAATGGGCTGGGCTGGGAAGGGCGGGCCCTCAAGGCTTAGGGATGCCAGCAGAAACCCTGCATGTGCCTTCTTAGCCCACATCCCTCCTTCTCCTTTACTGAGAACTGAGGCTACCATTTGAACAATATTTCTAGGGGAACATGGGACAGAGACATGAGACAGGGTCTCATCACATGGCTCAGCATGACCTGGAACTCATGATTCCCCTGCCTCAGACACTCTAGTGCTGGGATTATGGGTATGTGATGCTGCAGCTGCTCCACGGGGATGTCTTTCCTCCAGTGCTTTCACTGGTGCTCAGTAGAAGACTTCACCAGGTTTTCTAATAAATCCTCGTCCCTTTAAGCAACCTCAAAAGTACATAATGCAGTATTATTAACAATAGCCATGTTCTGGGCATAGTGATCATGAAGGTGAATTCTCCTGCCTAGCTGAAACTATTCTCCATGGGGTCACATCTCTCCTTTCCTTGTCCCCCTCTCTCCCACGTTCTACTCTATTTCCATGAGTTTGGTAGTTCTAGACAAGTGGTTCTCAACCCTTTGGGGGGTCTAGGGACCCTTTCACAATGGTCACCTGAGACCATCAGAAAATATAGATAAGTACATTATGATTCATAACAGTTACAAAAATTACAATTAGAAGTAGTAACAAAAATAATTTTATGGTTGGGGGGGTCACCACAGCATGAAGAATCGTATTAAAGGGTGCCAGCATTAGGAAGGTTGAGAACAACTCTTCTGGACAAAAGTCATTAAGTATGTGAGGTGATATTGTGTTAATTAGATTCATTTAACCATCCTACAATATAAACAGATATGAATGTTTTTGAACAGTTATTCAAAATCAGTTGCCCTATGGATATGTACAGTCCTCTTGCATGAGTTAAAGAATGTAGGCATAGAACATTCTTTGCATGAGGTAGAACTTGAGAGGTGGTCTTCAGAAAAGCTGTGATTTGCTATCTTACCCATCAATTACAGGGAGAACTGCCCTAGGTGTATAATGACACAGTGGGCTGGGTTTGGCAAAAAGAGCCACAGTGTGGCAGACAGTACTCGGACCCCTGCTACAGTTTCCTCCCTAGGCGAGGACTTCCTTTGGGAACTTTTAAAAAGGAATCCATGTGTGTAAGAGGGCTCAATTACTATGACTCTTCTCACAGCCAGAAGCACAGACTTGTAAGAAATGATTATCTCTTTAAAAGTAGTGGAGTAACATGTACATGTCTCTAACTAAACTGTTTTAAACTTGCTCATTAGAATTTAGTTACTGTTGGTCAATCTGTGGGACTCTTTCTTTGCACAGAGTCTTCATGATGACTTAGAAAAGTTGGAAGGGGACTTGCAGAAATTCGGCTCTATCACCAAGCAACTATTGAAGGAGTGTCACCCGCCTGTGACAGAAACCCTCTCTAGTACCCTACAGGAAGTCAATGTGAGGTATGGAACAGGCTAATTTTTCATCTTATTGTAAATACAGTATAATTAAGACTTTCTGGCACTTTCAGTTGGAGATCTATAGAGTTGACTCTACAAACATTTTGTTTTTACAAACTGAATTTAATGAAAAAATAACCAGAAAGAAGACATTTAGGAAGGATAAGCACTGTTATGGTCCCAAAGAGTGTTTTTATCCCTTTGGAACACGAGTGTAATGCATCAGTCTTTGCTATGTTAAATACACATGGGATTGCTTCGTTATGGCGATATTCGAGAGAAGCAGGATCAAGACAAAATAGTAAGTGATAGCGTTCAGTGAGGGATGATAATCTGCCCTAAGTGTTCACTGTTGCTTGCAGATGGAGTAACTTACTGGAAGAGATCGGCGAACAGCTGCACTCCAGCAGGGCCCTCCTTCAGCTCTGGCAGAGATACAAGGACTACTCAAAGCAGTGTTCCTCCGCAGTCCAGAAACAAGAGGAGCAGACCAGTGCCCTGTTGAAGGCAGCCACTAACAAGGACACCGCCGATGATGAAGTCACCAAGTGGATTCAGGATTGCAATGTATGTCCAGGAACTTGTTTGGGAAATGCCCAACCTGATGTCCTTCAGTTTCACTGGTTTTTGTGATGCTAATAGAGATGTACTTGAGCTCCAGCACTGTCCAAATCTGTGGGACAGTTTACCTAAAAACCCATCACCCTATCTACTGAAGAGCCTGCTAGTCTTACAGAGCCTTCTCGCCCATGTTTCACTGTAAGATGTAACAACATGGGGAAATCATGCCTTTAAATAAATCCACTGTTAAAGATCCACTTAGGTTTGTTATCTGCCGTGGTGCATCTAGACAATAGTTTCATTCAGGAATTTAACAGCAAAGAGAAATCTGTCTCAGCTTGCTGTTACAATCTTTAATAGCTTTTAAATGATTCCTTTTTCCACTGTAGCTGCCAATAACTTACTTAGGGCTTTGGAGAAAGGGCTTCTCTTATTCCATCCATTACTTGCTTCTTATTATTTGTCCTTGTGTGTCTTCATTTTAATGAGCTTTGTTATGAAGATGTACTTAAAAGCTTTCCCAAAGCAGTTTACTAAAGTAGTCAAGTTATAAAACAACTACATAAACACAAGCTCTTACCTTCAGTCTAAATAAGGAATTAAAGCAACAGGGTTGTTACTGACAATAAAGATAACCTTTGCTTTTGTCGATACAGGATACAGTCTATCTTTACAAGATGTGGCATTTTCAGTGCCCCTGAACCGAGGCACACTTTGTTAGCAGTGTCAGGATTCAAGGTGCCCTCCCTCTTCTCTCACAGAAAGCGCTATTCAGGCTTGGCAGGCTCATCACTCTCCATCCTGTCCGGGTGGGACCCCAGCAGTCAGCAGGAGTACCAGTCCTCTGTCATCTGTTCCTACACCACAGGACCCAGAACCAAAGGAATCCCTGTTGTCTCGCGGTTATGAGCATTTAGTTGGGTTTCATAAGACGCAGGCTGGAGATACCACAGAAACAGAGATGAGGAAGGGTCTGAGCTCTGTCCACATGACCCACCCCTGCCTTCTGCACCTCACTGGTACCCACCCCCTGTTTAGCTACTGTAAGGTGACCACAGGTAGACTAATGCCCAAAGCCTCTGGAAAAGCAAGTAGGAAAGGAAAGTGCAGCATAGTGTCTTCAGTTTGAGACATTTACATATGTAAAAAATGTGAGAAAAATATGACCTTTGCTGCCTCTTCTAGTGTATTGTGGTTTCTTTTTCTTTCCTTCTCCTTTCTTTATTTCTTTCTCTCTCCCGCTCCATCTCCTCATGCTCTCATTCCCTCTTTTCTTTCTTCCTTTCTTTGTCTTTCCTTTTTTTCTTTCTTTTCTCTCCCTCTCTCCTTCCTTTCTTTCTCTCTCCCTCTTTCTCTTTCTTCTCCTCTATACTTCCCTCTTTCCCTTCTTACTTGGTTTGGTTCTTTCTTTCTCTCCCTTATTTATTTATTACATTATTTCTATTTCTCTGAAGAGAATATAATGAGCTTATGTAGATTATAAGCATTCTGTTTTTACCTGGAACTAGGGATAGGAGTTTGTGAACTCTAGGCAATACTCAAATACTAAATTGTCTCCTAAACTGAATTAAGAGTTCTGTGTGTGTGTGTGTGTGAGAGAGAGAGAGAGAGAGATAGCATATCATTAAATTGGTAACATGTATAATACATATTTAAAAAAAAAATTATAACCCATTCCTGATTACTGTTCTGAAGGTGAAGGCATTTAGGGTAATGATCTCTCAGGAATCTTTCCTACCTACATGTATGGTCTTTTGCCAACTGTTGATGGCACCACGGAGGAGGACCCGCAAAAGGCTTCACATTAAGTATATTGTTCTCTCCCTCAGGACCTTCTCAAGGGATTGGGGACAGTGAAGGACTCGCTGTTCGTCCTCCGTGAACTGGGAGAGCAGCTTGGGCAGCAGGTGGATCCCTCTGCAGCTGCAGCCATTCAGTGTGAGCAGCTCTGCCTCAGCCAGCGCCTGGGAACCCTGGAGCAGGCACTTTGCAAGCAGCAAGAAGCATTGCAGGTAGGGAGCCAGTGATGAGTGTGTCCTGGACTGGTCGTTTTTATGTCTGGTGGGAAAAAACGCAGGAAGCAGATTCTTCAGCACTGATACGACACTTCCTGTAACAATGAAACATCAAAAAAAATTAAATTCATAAGTCTCAGCAGCGTCAAAGAAAGGCTGTTTTACACTCTTCTCTACAATTTGCTTTTAAAATTGGTTTAGTTTAGTAAATCATACTCACCTGCATAGTGCCCAATGAGCCAACATTAAGTGGCTTCAATGGTATTTTCCATATGGATTTAATAGTCTTGACCAAAAACTGAAATACTTAGAAAAATAGTTTATAGTGCATTTAAATAATAACCTTAATTGGCTATTAGGGACTACTACACAGAAACAAAGAAAGCCTACATAAATGAGGAGGAAAAATATCATTATTGCCCTGTCACTTAGGAATAGCATCTCACTAAAGGGTGTGGCTGTCAATGCTCACACTTTTCCTAGATTTCATAAAAGTGCCAATTTGTTCCAATAAAATGCCAGTTTCTTTTGTGAAAACATAGGCTGGAGTTGTTGACTATGAAACATTTGCCAAGAGCTTAGAAGCCTTGGAGGCCTGGATTGTGGAAGCCGAGGATGTCCTCCAAGCGCAGGATCCCACTCACTCTTCCGACCTCTCCACTATCCAGGAAAGGATGGAAGAACTCAAAGTAAGTGCGCGTAAATCTTTCTTCCGGATTTGACCTCTCTCCTCAAAATCTTGAGGGAAACTCACTGCCAACCACTTCCTTCTGAGACCCCACTGAAACTCCCCTAAGCTCTTCCTTCCTTCCCCCGTGAGAGGAAAGAACACTGTGTGATGAGTTGCCCACCTGTGAACTGAGCCCTGGCAGGATCAGGCCTTAGGGACCACCTCAGCCTTCCTCTCCTTCTCCAGTCCTGTCATACCTTTCATAGCTTCAAAGTTCTCACCACCTCTCTAAGGTGATCCCTTCTCAGGTCACTGTACCCATCTCAAGCTGTGCAGCCTCCTAGAGACCTTCATCTACCCCTTCCCACTTCTTCTCTCTCAACTACAGAGAGAACTTTGTCTTTAAAGTTTCACTTAATTATGTAGACTCCACCAGCCCGTGTTGTTTCTGCACGAGAACACCACATTGATCCCACAACTGTTTACAGTATGGTTTGGCAATTAATAATATTAATACAACCTTTAGAGGAAAAACTGTTTTACTGAATTATCAACAATTTAAAATATTTAATAAATTTTAAAAATACAGTAGACTTGAAAATTTTATCATGTGTCCCTTTGCTTAAAATCCTCCATGTGGGAACTGGGGAGATGGCTCACTCTTTAGGTAAAGTGCTTAGCATGTAAGCATGAGGACCTTAGTCTAATACACATGTAAAAAACTGCTCATTCCATCATGCACCTTTAATTTTAGTACCTATGAGGTAGACAGAGAGAGAAAGATTTCTATGGCTTGCTGGTTAGTTCATCTTGCTAAATTGGTGAGCTCAGGGAGCACTGAGAGTCCCTGTCTCAAAAAATAAGGAAGAGAGTTATTGAAGAAAATTCTTGCTATTGACTGACTTCTGGTTCATTGTATACACACACACACACACACACACACACACACACACACACACGGGCACACACACACACACACACACACACACACACACACACACACACACAC
>CAJQZJ010033456.1:3661756-3675513 GCA_907164525.1 Lophiomys imhausi | reverse complement strand
CACACACACACACACACACACACACACACACACACACACACACACACACGGGCACACGTATAGATCCATGCAAAAAGAAATCCTTCAGTGAGTTCCCAGTGCTCTTAAGACAAGGCCCATTATTACTGACCAAGGCTGGCATCCCCTACCTTCCATCTTTCTAAGGGTCCCATTTTTGAATCACTAACCATCTAGTGCTCCATCCTCTGGAAGCCACACCACTTCCAGTGCCTGTGTGCCTGAGCTTCCTACTTTCTGGATTCTTCTCCTCACTGGCTCCCTCTCCTGCAAAACCAGTGACCTCATGACCATTTTGCTCAGCGAGATCCTCTTAATAAAGTCTACCCTCTCTATCACACAATTCTATCCCCTGGTTTATCATGCCATTCCATTAGGCCTATGGGAGTGAGTGGTTTCTTTTGGGCTTTCTCCTGCTGGAGCAGTAACCTCCTCCCTGTCAGTGCATAGGAAGGGGGTCTAGGTCCATTAGTGTTGTGGATATCTATCCATGGAAATTCCACCATTGAAACTTTTGGTTTCAATAATTAGGAAGGTTTATTTCTTCAGAAGATCCTTCTTCAGGAAGGATCATGAGCCTTTCGAAGAGCATGCAGTGAAAATACACACAGACACACAGACCCACACAGGGAGAGAGAGAGAGAGAAAGAGAGAAAGAGAAAGAGGTGGGAGGGGAGGGAGAGAGAGAGAGAGGTGGACTGACATATTCTACTTCCTATAGCTGGTTTTCTAGATGGAGACAAAAGGCCCCACAGGAAATAGACCTTCAAATCATTTGAAGTCCTGACTGCTGTCTAGCTGGGACTTCCCAATTTGGGTGTTGGGATTGAAGAATATAAAACTGATGCTCTTGAGGCAACCATGATCTTTTCTTTTTTTTTTTTTAATTGTTTATTTATTACTTCAAGTTACATCTCCATCACAGTGCCCTCTTTCCACCGCTCCCTGTTACACCCTCTCACCCTTTCCTCTCTCTCCCGCCCATCCCACTCCTCCAGTGTGGAGTGTCCCTACATATCACCCCCTCTCAGTTCAGCAGACATATGAGGGCTAAGAGCTTCCTCTTGCACTGGGGACCTACATGGCTGCACCCCTAGGGCAAATTGTCCCATTAATAGGTAACAAAGTCTATGTTCCTGTTCCTTTTGGTGTGTTGGGTGTAGGCTAGTTATCCTGTATGGAAGCTGTGTTCTTCTAGCAAGAACTAGGCAACTTCTCTGTACGTTGATCTACCACTTAGAGCCACTTACTGACCTCTTGTCCCTCCCTTTCCTCATTATTAGAGAGAGAACCCACAATGGTGCTTAGCTCATGGACTTTGTTTTAGGGATAAAATGAGTGATTCCTTACAACCTTATTATGATAATGTTTATTCATGCCAAGAGCTACATAGCTGCTGCTATTGAATAATAAAGGGGCCGATTTGCATAAATCAATTAAATTTAATGAGTCTGGAATGAACTTTTCAGTCATCAGCATAACTTTTCTTCTTCCTCTGTTCTATGGATTGTAAACAAATCCTGTAAATGAGCTATTACATGTAAGCTTCTACTGCCCATCAAAGGGTCATGAGTAACTGGGTACAGTGGCAACCTCAGCAGGGCAAGTTGTGGAGATCTGGCCATGTGTTCCTCCGGGGGAGTGTGTGCTAGCCTTGAGGGGCTCAATAGGACCCAAAGCCAGACTCTTCCTGATATTTAACATGCGTGGTTCACAGCAAAGAAAAGGCCTCTGCCTTTCCTGACATGGTGCTGAACTCACTTCTCTATGTCACCGGCAGGGACAGATGCTAGGTTTTAGCAGCATGGCTCCAGATTTAGATCATCTCAATGAGTTAGGGTACCGGTTACCCCTGAATGACAAGGAGATCAAGAGGATGCAGAACCTGAACCGCCACTGGTCTCTGACTTCTTCTCAGACCACAGAAAGATTCAGGTGAGGCGGCGTCTTAATCATTCCAGTAGTTTCTGTGTGTTTCGCGATGCTATGACTAAAATATCACAAGCTGGGAAATGTATAAGAAAACTATTTCCTCAGGGCTGGGGATGTAGCTCAGTTGGTAGAATGGTTGCTGAGCAGGAATGAAGCCCTGGATTCAATCCTTAGTTCCCTAGATCCACATAAACTGGGGGTAATGACAACAGCCTATAATCCCAGCACTTGAAAGGCTGAGACAGGAAGACCAGATATTCAAAATCCTTCTTAGCTATGTGGCTAGTTCAAGATCTGCCTGACCTAAATGAGGCCCTGTCTCAGAAAACAAAATGACAAACAGAAAAACAAACAAGAGTATATTATCTTACAGCCACAGAGTCTGAGAAGTCCAAGGCTAAGGTGCCAGCAGGTTTGGTTATCTAGCGAGCGCTGTTTTTCTTCCTTCTCCTGAAGGCCTTCAGAGGGGAGAAACAGCCTCTTCACATGGAAGAAATCCAAAGCACATGAGGGAAGGCCTCACATGAGGGAAGGCCTCACATGAGGGAAGGCCTCACATGAGGGATGGCCTCACATGAGGGATGGCCTTACATGAGGGAGGACCCTGCAAGGCCAAATGAGCCTTTGAAACTCCCACCTTCAGAATACTGTCATATTGACCTTTAATTTTTTACATAAGGATTTTGAAGTGGACACATTCAAACCACACAACCAATAATATCAGGAGGCTATGAATTCATCATATATATGCACATATGTGTGTATATATATGCAAATTCTAGAACTTTCTAGAAACAATAAACAAAATGTGAACTAAAAGTAGAAAACTCAAGTTGCAATTTCCCATGTGTAAAAATGTAAACCATATTTTAATCTTAAAAAAATTTTGAATAAGATTATATTCAAAGGATAGGTACAGTTTTAAGCACGCAGAAGGTAATATTTTAAATGCTGATGGTTTTGGTTTTAAAAGCTTTACCACTCCATATGAAATCTTTGTAGTGGTCTGGTGGGAACTGAGGCAGAGAGTATTTAATCTAATTTAATATCCGGGAGATACAAAGGTGACCACCACATAACCGTTCTTCTTTGTCTATCATCTGTCAGCAAGTTGCAGTCATTCTTGCTTCAGCACCAGACTTTCTTGGAAAAGTGTGAGACATGGATGGAATTCCTGGTTCAGACAGAGCATAAGTTAGCAGTGGAGATTTCAGGCAATTATCAGCATCTTTTGGAGCAGCAGAGGGCACATGAGGTAAGTGAGGCCAGGAACTTTTGAGCTAACAGAAAGTTTTCGTGTATGGGTCAGTGGGCAAAGGTAACTCTTCCCAAACCTAGTGCCCTGAGACCGATCCTCAGGACTGATCCCCATGATGGAAGGAGGGAACTGATTCTTTCAGGCTCCTCCACATGTATGCCTCAGCAAGCATGTACTCATAGGTGCTGCACTGTTCGCGCACGCGCACACACACACTAAATAAAAGGTAATAAAAAATTTAAAGATATTTTTAAAACTCAGGCCTTAGCCAGGCATCAGCCAATCTAATTCTGGTACTCAGGAGTAGAGAACGGAGGATGTGGCAAGTTCATGGTCGCCAGCCAGATCTTTGAAAGATGCAGAATGGTGCATTTTGCTAGATTCAATCTTCTCGAATATATGTCATTTCCTCTTCCTACTTTTATCTAGCAATTTTAATATTTTAAGTTAAAACTGTGGTCTGGCTCTCTGTTATTGTTTGCAGGCCTGTGTTCATTGTAATGATCTGGTATGGCAGTATACAGAGTGTCAGAAGTATAGGTAAAGAGACAGGTGTGATTGGGTATGATGACACATGCCTTTGATCCCAGACCTTGGAGGCAGAGGGAGGTAGGAATAGTGGTGTGTGTGTGTGTCCATCCCAGGCACTCAGAAGAATGAGACAAGTGCCTAACAGTTCAAAGTCAACCTGGGCAACTTGGTGAAACCACACCTCAAAATAGGCAATACTAATTGAGGAAATAATTAGAAAGATTAATCTTTCTTTGGAGTTTTTTTTGTTTTTTTTGTTTTTTTTGCTATTTTAGCTTTAATTATTTTCAGTATAGTGAGAATTGAACCTAGGGTTTTGTGCATACTAACCACAGGCTTCCTCACTAAGCCACACTTAAATCCCTGTGGGCTTTTGTTATTTTTTTTAATATGTATAATGAGATGATTTTACTGGCTTGACTACATTGAAAAACAGTGAGCTTAAAAAAAAAAAGCAGAATTACAAATTTGAAATTCATCAGCTTACCTTATTAGGTTAATTTTTAGTGAGTAAAAGGGGAGGTGGAAATACAGCTATGTTTGTCATCTAATTAAAAACCGAAACTAAAACTTTGTCTTTAAGCTTATCCTAATTGGTAGTTAAAAAAAAAATTACTCCCACACTGCAGATGGGGCTGAATATGTTTTCCATAACCCTGCTGAAAACAAAGTGTGCAGTGAGTTATCAGAAGAAATTAGGGACTTTAAAGTGTCTCTCTCTTTTTCAAATTGCAGCTGTTTCAAGCCGAGATGTTCAGCCGTCAGCAGATCCTGCACTCCATCATTGTTGATGGGCAGCATCTCCTAGAACAGGGTCAAGTTGATGACAGGTAGGATATTCGAGGAATTACTATGGAGAAAGATTCACCAGTAAATTAGTCATTTTCTTTTTAATGAGAGATTAGAGGGCATCTATCCAATCTTCCTAAGGCAATTGTATTATCACGGGGCCTCCGTAATTGGAGCAAAGGTTCGTCTGAGTCTCTGAAATGAGTGAGCATTGAATCTTCGAAGAGAATGCTATTACATGATATGAAGGTAATTGGAAATCACCCAGCCAACCTTCACTAGTCGTCTGTAGACACTGGTGTTAGTGAATAGATCAGAGTGGATTATATTCGATGGTCGGTAGACAGATGCTACTATTATCCTCCTGCACTTCCTAAAATTTTATTCCTAAAAGGAGCAGCGGTGTCCTAGTTCAACCCTGACTGAGTGACGAAAGCCTGCAAATGAATGCAGAAACAAATTTAAGCGAGGTCGCATAACTAAGCAAGATCAGGCTTGATGCTAAGGGAGCTCCGTGGTCGGGGCTGGCCTTATTCTAGCCCGATTTTCCAGACCATACTTCTGCGTTAGAAAATAGTTTGCCACCTTAAACCATACTGTGTTAAATGTGAAATCCTGCCTCCACATTCCAGGAAACTGACTCTTTATTTAAAACATAGATGTGAAATTCTAGCTTCTCTACCAGCATGTGAGTTGATAGCTTCATGCATCTACATTTCCTAGGAATTTTATTCACTTATCTAATTTCTATGTTTATATTTGGAGAAATTGGGCTGGAGAGATGGCTCAGCCGTTAAAGGCTAGGCTCACAACCAAATATATATTTGGAGAAATGAGTTTACTACCTGTGTATAAGTTTCTCATAGTTAGGACCAGTAGTTATGATCATAATTAACAGTGTGGTTTTAAATCATTAGAAAATAAATCATTTTTATTATAAGTCTTATGTTTAGTGCTTTAGAAGCCATTTCAGCCTTCAGTGGTTATTTCATTCAAAGCTCATGAAAGATTTTCATGGTTAAGAATGGAACAATAGTATGTGACGCCATACTTAATCTATTCTAAGCAAGCCAAACTTAAATGTGAACATTACTGAGAATTTAAGGCCCTCTGAATAAAACAAATTCAAATGTAATTACCTTTTATCCTTTGCTTTATCATTCTGTAGCCAACTCTTTAGCAGCATTATAAACATTCAAGTCAAGTTTAAAATTCCCATTCAAGCCAACACCTATTAAATTTTAAATGCTAACATTTAGGGGGGAAAAACACAAAAGAGATGAAAATGGGACAGTTGGAACTAAATACAGAATTTTGAGAGTTGCTAGTGAAAAAGGGCAAATTGAGATTAGAGTCTGTGGGTGCCAGGAAGGTTCCAGTCAAGGATTTGTGTTGTAAACGACAGCTTATGGGGTTTTGTTCTTTTAAACCTTCAGCTTCAGCACTAGGAAGAGTCATTCTCAGTAGCTCATCAAGGGCAGATAGATCAGGACAGTTTACATAGTGAAGATGGGGCTCTTGGGGGATCTTGAATGTCACATGATACCTCCACTTCTTCATGCTCTCTGCTCTTATCAAGTCTTGGGGTCGCACATTTTCTGGGGTGACAGGTATCCTTTTAAAGTCATGTCACAAGGCTAGCTCCCTATGCTTGGATTTATTTGAGTATCATAGAATCTACTATGATACATGCCTGGGTGACTCAGAGCAGATTTTCTGTTCACCAGCAAATGCTTTCCTGTTTTAAGGCACAAGAGATTGTCACAGGCTTGTGAGACACCTCCCCTCTTCCCCCACATATTCAGGAAAAGGAGTGTATGATAATTGCCATAGATTTGTTTTTTTTCATCTGTTCTGAGATACGAAAACACTCACCATTTGTAGACTGGTAGTCCAACTTTGGAAATGACTTGCAACTTGCAACCCAGCAAACAGACCATGGTTTATTTGAAATCTCCTGTCATAGGTCATTTGTCTCAGGGCATGCCATCTATGGAAAAATGTATACTGGCTGACACTGTGACAGTATCCAAGACAATGTTTTGTTTTTGTTTTTAACTATATAAATATTTCTTCACCAGGGATGAGTTCAGTTTGAAGTTGACGCTCCTCAGTAACCAGTGGCAGGGAGTGATTCGCAGGGCCCAGCAGAGAAGGGGAATCATCGACAGCCAAGTTCACCAGTGGCAGCGCTACAGGGAGATGGCAGAGAAGCTCCGTAAATGGTTGGTTGAAGTGGCTTATCTGCCCCTGAGTGGTCTTGGAAGCTTCCCAGTACCACTGCAACAAGTGAGGACCCTCTTTGATGAAGTGCAGGTAAGTTGCGACCATGGTGTCCAGGTGCCTCCTCTTGCATGCCCACCGTGTTTGACCTTGGCCTTGGTTCGTCAGGTGGACTCTGAAGTGACCTCAAAATCAGGACAGGCATTCTTAAGGCTCTACCAAAATATACGAAGTGGTTATGTTGCAAAGCTCCCATGGGAAGGAGGAGATTAAAACAACCTGGAGCCTTACCAAATAGTCCTCTACTCCGTATACCGAGGACCAGAGCAGTTCCTTGCAGCCCAACTTAGATGGAAAGATAATGGCGAGAGATTCAGGGAGATTTAATCATGTAATCTGGTGCCTGCCTTCCAGCATATTTCTGTGGCCCTTCCTCCTTTAAAGGACTCATCAGGTTCCTCCCTCCTCCCAGTTTCCCTAAGGAAAGTCATGTGACCTCAACTACTCAGTACCAACAGAGAAGGGGAAAAGTGGGATTATCCTGCCATGTTCAGTTACTGGGGTCATGATTCATATATCCAACCACCTGTTAGATTAATATCTGTGTGCATACAGCCTATGACTTCTGGACCAGAATATCTCCACGTTTCAGGTCCCTAATCAGAGGGAATGTTCTAACCACTTTCTGACCTATTGATCTAGGATCCTGAGAATTACTGCACAGTTATCTTCTTCCTTGTCTCCCACTCCCTATACTTGGTCTACCATGAATGTCCATCCCTGTGTCCACTACCTCAGGAGTTCCTGTCTAAGTACACAGTAGCCTAACCTGTCTCATCATATGCAATGTGTGCCTTCTTAATTCCACTTTCTATGCAACCAGTGAACACTTTTGTTATAAGTTTTTGTTTGTTTGTTATAAGTTTTACCCAAACACATCACTCCTTTGCTTGGTAGTCTGTAATGGTATAAAACCCAAATCCCTAGCTAGGTGTGGTAGCATGGTTCTGTAATTCCAGCACTTGGGAGGCTGATGTGAGATGATAGCAAATTCAAGACCAGCATGAGCTACATAACAACCCACTGTCTGAAAAAAAAAAATGGTGTGATGGAGAGATGGGTCAACAGTTAAGAACACTGGCTACTCTTCCAAAGGACCCATGTTTGATTCCCAGCAGCCACCACCACCTGTCACTTCGGTTCCAGGGCACCGAAGTTCTAGTCTCCTCAGGCACTGTATGGCCACAGTGCACAGAGATGCAAACAAAGCACTCACATGCATCAAAATAAATCAAATTTAAAAATCCCCTTGCAAGCTATGTTGCTACCATTCTTTCACATACACTTCATACTCCATTCATGGAAAAGTATATTGTATTTTCTGAATTCATCATATTTCTCTTATGTGGTCAGTGCATCCCTCCTCATTTCCCTTTGGGAAGAGAACCTCTCCCTTTGCCTGGTCACACCCATCTCTTCTTGGTCTGATTGCATTCACATGTCTTTCAAGATTCATCCAGCCTTGACCACTTTGAGAGACCCACGATGTCCACCCATGCTGAAACAGATGTCACTCTATGATCTCTGGGCATTAGTCTTACAAGCAGAGCTCATATTATGTTGAGAGTGTGTACTTTTCACCCATTTCCACCTGGCCCTTTTAAGATGCTCTTGTTGGGGGCAAGAGCATGGAGGATGCATGCTGACACATAAGGTCATTTAAATGTGCTTATAACGAAGAAAAGGAGAAAAAGTGAAAGGCTCTGGTCCCTTTCAGTTCAAAGAGAAGGTGTTCCTGCGCCAGCAAGGCAGCTACATCCTGACGGTGGAGGCTGGCAAGCAGCTTCTGATCTCGGCTGACAGTGGCGCCGAGGCCGCCTTGCAGGCTGAACTCATGGAGATCCAAGGGAAATGGAAGTCAGCCAGCACCCATCTGGAAGAACAGAAGAAAAAGCTGGCTTTCTTGTTGAAAGTAAGTCCTGGGTAGAGGCCCCCTTTTAGGGGCTGTGCTATTTCCTCCCTTGGTTTCACTGCAATGCACATCATAACAGATCATTGGGCAACACCCTCCAGTGGTTCTCTGTTTTATTTAAGACTCTGTCCTATCTTGCATGAGCTGGAAAAGTTTCCCAATTTTCAGCACTTCATCTTTCAGGAAAACCCCCTAACAAAGTAATTTAAACTCTAATAAGGCTGTCCAAGTGATTAATTCTGATTAATGGCCAATGCAATGCCTCGAAGCATGTGACAGCTTTAGAAAGCCAGGCAGAAACTCAAAGAGCAGATTCTATTCCCTAAATTTTAGCCTCTAAATGGCTTTAAAGATCAATATCTCATATTTTATAGCCGGGAAAAAGCCAACCCAGAATGAGTCTCTTGATTTACCTTGGATTATCTAAGAAGGCTGCCATTGGCCAAAAGTCTCCAAGAGGCATCTTAGGCCATTTTGTTTGCCACAGACACAGTGAGTCTAAGGTTATTGAAATTTATCCACATTGCCTGTAATGAACTTGTCTCTCTCAAGCTCATACTATTTATAATTTGTCTTTAATTCAGTAGTTATTAATATATGAACAATTCATAGGAAAACTCATGATTTTGTATAATTAATATGTGCTCATAAAAATAAAAAAAAAATGTGCCTTAAATTCAGATAAGGCCATGTTGAGAACCATAGTTTTTCCCTTATCTTCAAAATGGATATAATTCTACCTCATCTATAAGACTATTATGAGAATTTGCCAAGAGAATGCCAGGAAATCATGAGGGACTGGACACTTGAATGACAGCAGTTGCTATTATTGATGTCATTAACACTTAAAAATTATACCCAAGACATGTCGCAGTTTTATATATGTTGACAGCCACCAATTCTTTGTGATTAATAAGTACAGTGTGCCATCTCTGTGGATGGAAGGAGATAACTCACAGAAACTGAGTAGTTTTTTTCATTAATTAATTCATTAAAAAATTTTTCACATCAATCGCAACCCCCCTTCCTCCTCTCCTCCCAGTCCCTCCTCCCACCCATTTGCTCCATACTCCCCTCGCCCATATTCACACCCATTGGGGTCACTTGGGGAATCTTATGCAATATGACCTTCTGAATAGGAAACAATCAATCAAAAATGCCACTGGTAATATAATATGCCTGAGTCATTTGTCGTCATCTTGGTGTCAGGGAAGGATTTAAAACATTGTAACTCATTCTGGTGAGACTGTGTTAAAAATGTATATATATGTATGCATATATTTTATTCATGATGTGGTTTTTGGAAATAGTACCATAACATAAGAATGTACAGTGTCTGAGTCACTGGATTTGATTGTCTCATCTGTCAGTTCGTGTATAAAACAGTCACTCTGATGGACAGTTTGAAGAACAGTGCATGAAGTTACTTCCTTATCATTCATGCAGAAAAAGGGTCAGTGGTGGCTTCACCATGCAAGCCATCATTGGAGAGGGGAATTTCTATTCTATTCTTGTTAGGATTTAATTTTGAATCATACATTGCATTGTGTTTGCCTAAGGAAGCCTTTATAGATCAACAATTCTATGTTTACCCAGCCTTCTTTTAATGTGTCTCTAAACGAAGGCCATAATAACTCTCTATCTTTAGTTGTAAGGCTAGTCCTCTGGGTTTGTATGTCCCAAGTAGCCATGTTTCTGCCTCCTTCTCTAGTGTTGATTTTGTCCTAAGGAGTGACCTCTTTGGTGTCAGATCTGTAAACAGCCACTGGCTGTGAACTGACAACGTTAGGGCATGTGCTGATTTCAAATGAAAATGTGAAGTGTGTGCAGAGGAGAAATGTTTGCTTATAAATCATTTCTACAGTACTGAGCGCTGGCAAGCAAAATGACACACAGAATATTATAAAATGGAGGGGAATTGGACCAAATCTGAGCCTGGTAAACAAAAATGTTCACAGTTTTGGTTTGCAGGGCCTTTGTCGGTGCTAATTAGGGAGAGGAGGTAGCATTATCCTTCTATGAAGTTCCATGAGGGAAGCTGTCAAATCACATGTCTGGGCGAAAAGTAGGAAAAACTGAGGTGAGGGAAGTCACATGACAAAGGGAGATCTCTGAGGAAGGAACCAGGCTTTGGTACCATGTTGGCTGTCAGGAATTCTAGCTGTTAGACCAACTGACTTTGGAGTCCAGTGATTCATTGTGTGGAGAATGACCATTGGGCAGCTGGTCTGAGGAGGGCACTGGGATCATGGTAGCCATGAAAGGACAATATAGGCAATATCGGAGAACTGGACAAAACAGGGTGTTTATTTATGCTATCTACATGCCATATTTATAATGCTGTTTGACATAGCACTAAGATATCAGATACAAGTTAACTTACAAGTAGGGCACTATAAACAATCAAGAATTCAGTATAGTTCCTCTCACTTTTTTTTTTACATAAATAAAAATTAAGAAATGTAACTTGACCTTTTTTAAATAAAAAAAAATTCGACAATAAATAGATGTGCCATTAAAAAACTTCAGGCAATAGTTGAGGTAGGTAGGATGAAAATTGAAATTTCCCTTGTAGTACCATCCCAGGTTTGCTGCCATTCCCTAGAGGTAGCCCCTGCTACCAATTTGGCATGTCCCATTTTCAGACAGACACACACCGCACATAATTTTTCATGTCTTCATTCAGGGATCTAGCACGCTCTGGGCTGTCACTCTCCAGTACATATCCTCCATGTGTCATGCCACAGCTATTTCTTCCTGTTCTTGCTGAGTGGGTGTGTCTGTGCTCACATGTAACCCATCTAGACACATTTCAGCACGAGCAAGGTAAAAACCAGGCAGACACCATGTTTGTGATGCCTGTGGTGGCTGAGTGTTTGCACTTCTGCAGGACCTCAATGGCAGGTGGCTTATATTTATGTATGGAGTGAATCAGTGTTAAGGTTACATCATTTCCATATTCCTTCTCTTACTCATGCTCGGTTTGGATTCTGAAGAGATTTTGTATCCTTTTTTTCTTTTTTTCACCCTCGTGGTCCATTTGGGAGAGCATAGATACATACTAGGTGCAGTGGTGTGTGAACTAGGAGAGAGACAAGAGGACTCAACTGATCTTCACACCCAGCACAAGTCTGATTCACATACCATGTTTAAATACCCACAATTCCTTAGGCATTGTGCTTGCTTGGTGCCTTGATAGCCATTACTTATTTTAATTCCTCAACAGTTGTAGAATGTATTTCCATTTTCCTCAGGGAAAACTAAGGCATAATGTATTATTATCTGCTTATTAGAGCCAAAACAGCTAGCAAGTAACAGAGTCAAGTTGAACTCAGCTCTTATGATGCCAAAAGCCTGATGTCCAAAATTTCAGCCAGTGTGGACCTGCCTTCCCATGATTCACCAGTGTAGTTATATCCCTGGCAATTAAAAAGAGTTATTTATTTTCTTTATTTGAATTTTCATTTTATATTTTGTAGTTTCTCACCAAAGAAAATGTGTACAATTTCTTTCTCCTCCAATCATAGGACTGGGGAAAGTGTGAGAAAGGGATAGCTGATTCTCTGGAGAAGCTCCGAACTTTCAAAAAGAAGTTGTCCCAGCCTCTCCCAGACCACCACGAGGAACTCCATGCTGAGCAGATACGGTGCAAGGTACGTGACTGAATGGAGACTGTCCTCATCACCCTAGCCACGTACTTCGGCCTGTGAGGTCACATCTCAGGGAGATTCCTATGTGCACATGTGAGGCCCTGGGAGAGTCCATCAGGCTAGCCTGCCCTGACATGAGACTTCCTTTGCTAACTTATTCCAGTTGCAGTTTATGGATTACTTAGAGGAAGTGAATGAAGGAAAAGTTTAAGACACAACATAAAGATACTTAAAAGCCAAGTCAAGAGAAATAAATAGCGCTCTCTCTCTCGCTCTCTCTCTCTCTCTCAACACCCACACATTGGGGAATCATTCTAATAAAAGTCTATTTTATGGAAAGAAGAATAGGATGGGCATCTTGAAAATTCTTCAGATGGAGGCAAGGGAGCACACCCTACCTGGCAGACCACCCCCCGTCCCGTCCCTGCCCCCTTGTACAGAAAGCAGAAAAAAATAGCTGATCTCTATCAAAACGAGGAGTCGCCCCATCCTTAAATCCCTCAGGGGTTTAGCCACTTGAAGACTGAGATTGTCACCTCTCGCCATAATTACGATCATTGCCTATAATTGTACTTGGAAGCAATCAGTAGCAGCAGAGACCACTCCCTGGATAACGAGGTCACAGAGACCGGAATGATTTAGTGGCTGGAAGATTTACTCTGTGCACACCTGTGTAGCCAAGCGGCATGCCTGACCAGCACTTCTTGGCTGAGTCATATACTGATCATATCAAAAGCAAACCTCATGATTGCATTTCTTTCAACTTTATCCATTTCCTGTGTTTCCACGGTCATTTTTACATTCCTGCTCTATGATAGTCCTGGTTAAAAAGCTATAAAAGTTACTTATCGAAATTTGAAAAAGGCAGCATTCAGAAAATTAAACAGGGATTCACAGTACACCAAAGATGATGAATAAAATACCTCCATATATTATGCTAAGATGCATATGAAGGTCTGCTGATGTGGTGGCATTCAAGAGGCTAAGTCAAGAACCCTGAGTTCAAGGCCGGACCGGGAGAGATACCAAATCCCTGCCTCAAAAGAAAAGTATGTGAAGGCTATGAACATTAAAAGGAGTTCATTTTAGGCCTGTGTTGTTAATTTATTAAATCATGTGATAAGCAGGAATGGACATGATTGTACCAGGCTCCTCCTGTATGCCAGTGGTATCTCATTGGGCATGGCACAAGCCCTTAGGGGACATTGTTATTTCCCTTATGCTAAATGAGAAAGTGGAAGACCCTAGGTTATATTTTAGCCACACTGCCTTAGCCAATGTGCAGAGTCAGAGCCAGTGGACTTGATGTGAATGGTAGTGGTACGTGTGTGTGTGTGTGTGTGTGTGTGTGTGTGTGTGTGTGTGTGTGTGTGTGTGTGTGTGT
>CAJQZJ010033456.1:3643047-3655641 GCA_907164525.1 Lophiomys imhausi | reverse complement strand
TGTGTGTGTGTGTGTGTGTGTGTGTGTGTGTGTGTGTGTGTGTGTGTTAACACCTACAATGTCATGATGTAAATATGTACTGTTAGGAAAAAAATGTACTTCCTGTTCAGCTGTCTTACTCTGGAGGCAGTACACTGTGGTTGTACCCTTAAGAAAATGTAAAAATGTGCCGAGCTGATAAATTTCAGGGTTTCAACTGAATCCAAAGAAAGAAATGGCATATATATATATGCATATATGTGCATGTATATCAGTTTATAAACAGCATCAAATGCCACCCTTCTTATGAATTTACATCTTTGCAGAAAGATTTTGGTCCTAGCTCACACCCAATGATTGCAGCCCACATATTTTTCAGTCAAAGCTCCACAGTAAACAAGCGAAAACATTACCTTCATGGTGTGATACAAACACGAAGGATATGTTTTCAAGCTGCTCCCTGGAGATGCTGAACACATGAATGCTAAGGAGAAAAAAAAAGCAAACTAAGATGGGGCATTGTCAAACCCATGGTGTACACCAGCCCTTTCTAAGTTTTTGCTTGCTTGTGCCTTCCTGTCATCACACCACATCCTGGAACATAGTCCAGCACTAGACACACAGAAGGTGATTTTTTTTTTTTTTTTTGCAGACACTTTAAGTACTCATGTTTGGAGAAAATGTAATGTCATTTTACAAGGGAAAAGAGGAAGGCTCATGGAGGTTGAGTGACTTGCTCTGTTCTCATCAGCAAAGTAGTGGAGAGTGGCCTTGACTCTCAACCTCTAGACCTGTGATCATACTGTGCATTACAGCCTGTAACAAAAAACTCCAACTTTTCTGATTCTGCCTTTAACTGACCCAAAGCCAATACCTCAAACTGCCCATCTCTCTCCAGGGTGGGGTACACCTACTTCTCAAAGAAACAGATGACATCTGTCTATTATGTGACCACCCTCTCTCAGTTGTTAGTGAAGGGCAGCCCTAGCATACATTCTTGGATGGTGTCCAACACATAGAGGAAGCTACTCAGAGACAGACAAGCCCATCCCAACTCTGTTTTTGTTTTCTTTTCATTTTGGGTTTGGTTTGGTTTGGTGTGATTTTTCAAGACAGGGTTTCTCTGTGGAACAGCTCTGGCTGTCCTGCATTTGCTTCTTAGACTAAACTGGCCTCAAACTCACAAAATCCGCCTGCCTCTTGAGTGCTGGGATTAAAGATCCACTCCACCACACCCAAAATTGTTTGGTTCTTTTTGGTTTTTCAAGACAGGGTTTTTCTGTGTAGCCATGGCTGTCCTGGAACTCACTTTGTAGACCAGACCCCATCCCAACTCTTAAGGAGGGAGCTTCTTTTCTTTAAGAGAGGAGTCACCAATCCTGGGAGTTTTTGCCTATATCAACTGAACCCAAGTTTTAACTGCAGCCACCTCCTCCTGTCTGATCAAGTGTGAATGACAGATGAATTCATAGTCTTAGTGTTCCAGAACAGCAGATATTTCTGAGCTGATGGATCGTGCTGTATAACACAGTCTGGGTAGAGCTTGGAGATTGGTCTACCAAACTTTTTAACTTGCATAATTTGCATTCCCCATTAATATCAAGACCAAATGAATTCATTGCTATTCATCTCTGTATTATTCTGTCTCAAAGAAAACTAATTGGTAAACTGAGTTATATTAATGAGCTAACACTGGCAGACTCAGTGGTGATACCAAAGCCATAGAAATATTTTATTTTACTAGGCGTAATTAACTCAAAGGAGGAAACTTCTAATGGAAATTTCTCAAAAGTGGTGGTACTGTGTGGACTCATGTCCAGGCATCTCATGTCTGTGAGTTTGGCCTTGGGAAAGGTGATACCTGATTGCTGACTCTTCTCAGATAAGACATAGATAAATGGGGTTCTATGGGACTTAAATATTATCTACTTAATCACTGATAGAGCCAGTCAGAGGCAGCATTGGTAACCAAGAAGGGTAGGGCACCTTTGAAATATTTTTATTGCCATATTAAAAAGATTGATTTAAAATTCACTTTACAGCACACTGCTAGGTGTGGTGGTTCATGCCTATAACCTCACCACACAGTGAGGATCACTACTGCATGTTTGAGGCCAAACCTGCTCTGTGTTGCAAGTTCCAAGACAGGCAGGGCTACAGAGTGAGGCACTATACCATAGAAGCAAAACACAAAATTAAAAAAAAATAAGTGGTTCAGGAAAGGTCTGATAGTCAATAACTGTAACTCTAGCACTCAGGAGGCTGAGGCAGAAGGATCATGTATTCCAAACCAGTCTGGACTGCTAACAGATAGTGAGTTTGATGTGAACCTAAACCTGAGATCCATAGTGAGGTCCTGCTTCAACACAACAGCAATACAAAAAAAGATAAATAGGCTAATAGTTAAAGGAATGTATATATTAAAACAATAGGTAGGAAAATATTAGCAATTATAGTGTATAGTAGAGCATGTACCCTGGATGCTTAATATACAGTATTTTCCACTTAAATTTATTTGAAACTTTTTATAATAAAATACTGAGACTAAAAGCCCAAACAGCCAAAATTGATGGATCTGTATCTCACTTACCAGAATCAGCAAATGGCTAACTATCTCATTGGTCTGGGTAGACTATCTTCTAACCTTCTGCTAACCATGCTAATCATATGTCATTTCATTGAGAAGGGGTGATACTCAACTAGAAACATCCCCAAATTACTTAACCATCACTACAAATTATGAGAAAAATGAAGTCACAAAATTTTAGAATTCTCAAATGAATTATTCCAGACTCTGAGGAACAAACCATTGTGTCAGTAGGTGGTTAAGGAACTCTCCAAACCCAAAAATAGACTACACAGTTTCTAAAAGGGAAAATGAAGTAGTTAATTTTTCTGTAAAGAAGATATACAAATGACCGAGAAATATTATCAATGGCATTAACCATTAGGAAAGGATGAACGAAAATCACAGTGGAAAAGTATTTTTTACTTCTAACACGGCTCTAACCAAAAAGGAAAAGAATGAGTGGGAATGTAAGATACTGTGGTCACTTTGAACAAAAATTGGTGATGTTAATGTGTCAAACAGTGATTATACTCTTAAGTATATATATATAAATAACTGTGTCTGTGCAGACACTTATGCATGACCAGGTGTGGCAGTATTATTCATAGTAAATCAGGATTAGAATCAACCAAAATGCCCACAATCAGATGACTGGACAAGCAAAACATACATGTATAAGGTAGACTGTTCTCAGCAATCAGGAAGAATGAACTGTGGAGATATCCTTTAACATGGATGAACCTTTAAACCATGCTAAGAGAAAGGACCCCATCACAAAAAGAATATAAACTGTGACTCCAACTTATGTGGAATGCTGGGAATAGCCAAACGCCTAGGGAATGTCTAGAGCTGGGAAAAGTGTGTAGAGAAAGGAGACTGACTGCTTATATTAGGCAGGGTTTCCTGGAGGGACAGAGCCAGCAGATTATGAGTGTGTGTGCATATGCACACACGTCTCTTATAAAACAGGTGATTTGGTAGATTGCTCACACCAGAGGAAGTTTGGGTAGTATGATACCTCTATCTGTATGCTGTAGAGACATAGACAGAAAAAAAAAAAAAGCTGAAACTACTTAGTACCTGAAGCTGCTCTCCTGGGCGGTCCCAATTCAGTGCTGAAGGAGTTCTCTGGAGAGACACTGGGTGTTAAGTTCGCATTGGACAGTCGAAGAATCTGGAATATGATATAGTCAGTGAAGGGTACAGAGACAGGGCAGCTGCACTCACTCCGGAAACACAGTCAAAGGTACACAGGGCCGTGTTCCATTCTTCTGAGACCTCCTTTTATCTGGATTGATTAGTAGGAAGTGCCACCCACTTCAAGCGTGGGTCTTTCCTCTTCAGTCAGTCACAGACAGGTCCAGGGGTGTGCCTTCTAGATGATTCTATAACCCGTCAGGTTGACAACCCAGACTAACCACCATGCTGCTGACAGCATTGCCATCTGGGGTGGGCATGAAAATATTCTAAAGTTGATCATGGTCATAGTTGTACAGCTCTGAATATACAGCCATACGTTCAGTTGTAGACTGTGAAGAAATTGTGTTATGTACACTGTAACCACAGGCTTTTCCACCTACATCCCAGTTCCTGAAATAACAACTCTGGGACTTAATCATTTATGCATAATCCCTAGGCCACAAGCTTTGACTGGTTCCCCTACTAGCTTGTAACTTAATTAACCTGTTTATTCTATTCTATGAGTGCCATATGGCTGGTTTCAGGAGCCCATCTTCCTCAGAGTTTGGGGTAAATCTCCCACCTCTGACTAGCTCCCAGAATTCCAATCTTTCTTCCAGAACTCCAACCTATTACTTTCTGCCTTTTGATAACAGGCTATTAGATTTTTATTTTTTATTTTTTTTTAATTTATCTTTTCTTCAAGTTACATCTCTATTGCAATCCCCTCCCTTCTCCCCCCCTCCAGTCTCATCCTCCCATCCTCTTCTGCCTCAACCCACCCATCCCCATCCTTTTTTTTAAGTTTAAAGTATATATTTTTCCCCCCAACAGCTCCCCCTTTCAGTCCAATAAATGGCTCTTTCTCTTATAATAATAAATACCATTCACAACAACAGAGGTAATTAGGCCAGAATTATAAGAGTTATATGGCTTAGCATACATTCCCAATGTCCAGTCCATATGTATTTGGCACCTGACTTTAACATTCTACTATCTAACCATCTCCATGAGTTTAAAGTTCTATATCTAACTCAGTTTTCATACTAACCTGCCTCACAATTTTAAAAACATCTTCTTAGATCCAGGGCACTCTCTTGATTCCTAAACAACTCAAATTTTAATTATGAGACTCTAGCTATCTATTCTTCAACCACCTCAGAGACCTGAGAGGGATAAATATGTCTGATTATATAGGAAGTGCAGGGCCTGCAGCTTCCAAAACTAAGAAATGACATACCAGTGGCTGCCTGGACAGTTCCCATTTTCTCTCCATACATTACAGCATCGATCTTCAGCCGTTTGGCCCCGTTTCTCTGACAGACATTGATTGTAGAGCAGGAATTATGAAGGACTTGCCTACCCTGTCTTGGCAGAGCTAGGTTGTCGACTTACCTGCTTCCAATTTTTGTCCTTTTTGGACAGCATTCTGTCTACAGTTGGAGCAAGGGGTTTTTTCTGCCAAGAGATAGGCTTGCCACTAATTCAATCATCTCCCACTGGAGATTCTTCGATGCTCATCTTCTACTTGGAGTAGAATAGGGGGTGCTGTCAGGAGTTGACATGTCTTGATATCAAAAAAATAAAAAATAAAAAAATCTAAAGTTAAGCGAACATCTTTGAATGCCATATTCTACAGATCTCTTGAGGTTTTTGAAGAAGCCCTATCTATCTCTTATATTAGGATATGCAAAAGTTGCTTGTCTCTTAGCAACTTGATTTCTGATTAGCTTAGAAAATAACTATAATAGACTGTCATAGCACCTAACAAAATGACAGGCTTGCATGACTATTAGTTTGCATTTCTTAATTATCCTAAACAGTTTATGACAATTAGTAGCCAAAGGCCAAAACTTCACATTTCATTTTTTTTCTTTATCCCCTGATCCTTCCATCCTGCTTCTCTGGAGTGGGGTGTCCCTATATAACAGTCCCTCACCCCAGTTCATAGGTCATATGAGGGCCAGGAGCCTCCTCATACAATGGGGGTCTACGAGGCAGTATCACTGGTGAAAAGTGTCTCATTGCCAGGGAGAGAGAACTAAAAAACCAAACAAACAAATAAGCTGACAAACAGATAAAAAAGAATAAAAGAAAAAATAAAAATAAAAGAATAAAAAATCTATGTCCATGTTCCGTTTGGTGTGTTGGTTGTAGTATCGATATCTTCTACTATATAGCTAGAATCCTACTATAAGTGAATAGATGCCATATGTGTCTTTTTGAGTCTGGGTTAGTTCACTCAGGATGAGCTTTTCTAGTTCCATCCATTTGGCTGCAAATTGCATAATTTCATTGTTCCTGATAGCTGAGTAATATTCCATTGTGTAGATGTACCACAATTTTTTAACCCATTCTTCAGTTGAGGGACATCTGGGTTGTTTCCAGTTTCTAGCTATTACAAATAAGGCTGCTATAAACATAGATGAGGAAACTTCCTTATGATTCCGTGAAGAGGCATTTGGGTGTATACCCAGAAGTGGTATGGCTGGGTCCTGAGGCAAAGTTATTCCAAGTTTTCTAAGATATCGCCATACTGACCTCCATAGTGGTTGCACAAGCCTGTACTCCTACCAGCAATGGAGTAGGGTTCCCCTTTCTCCACACCCTCGCCAGTATGTGCTGTCATTTGAGCTTTTGATCTTAGCCATTCTGTCAGGTGTGAGATGGAATGTCAGAGTCATCTTGAGTTGCATTTCTCTGATGATTAAGAATGTTGAGCATTTCTTCAAGTGTCTCTCAGCCATTAGGGATTCCTCCTTTGTGAATTCTCTATTTAGCTCCATCCCCCATTTTTTGATTGGATTATTTGGTTTCTTGGCATTTAATTTCTTGAGTTCCTTGTAGATTTTGGATATTAGCCCTCTGTCAGATGTGGGGTTGGTGAAGATTTTCTCCAAGTCTGTAGGCTGCCGTTTTGTTTGAATGACAGTGTCTTTTGCCTTACAGAAGCTTTTCAGTTTCATGAGGTCCCATTTATTGATTGTTGATCTCAAGTCCTGAGCTGTTGGTGTTCTGTTCAGGAAGTTGTCACCTGTGCCAATGAGTTCGAGGGTTTACTTCCACACAGTGCACAAGAGATTCTCCCAACAATAAATTATATCCCAATGAAGCTAAAGTTAAAAACAAAACAAGAAAAAAAAAACAAGAAAAACACCTTTTTGGTCCTAATAATTCCAGATAAAGGATATTCAGCTTGCATACCCTTCTACAGTTTTTAATATTATGTGTTCTATACAAGTTTAATGGAAAATGTTGATTATTTATATTCAAAAGGTTAAAAGCTAAAAACTGTTCTGCATTCCATTCTGACCTTCCTTCCCTTTATCAAAAAAATTTACTTACTTGTATTTTACATGTATAAGTGTTTGTTTGGATAAATATAAATATACTACATGTGTGTCTGGTGCCTGTGGAGGCCAGAAGAGGGCATCCGATCCCCCAGACTGGAGTTGTAGAGGGTTGTGGGTGTCAGGAGTTGAACCTGAGTCTTCTACAAGAGCAGCAAATAGTCTTGAGCACTAAGAATATATCATCTGGAGCTGGAATTGTAGAGGGTTGTGAGCCTCATGTGGATGTCAGGCGAACCTGGGTTGTCTACAAGAGCTACCATTGGTCTGGGCCTTTTCTCCAGCCCCTTTTCCTCTATTTTTGTTTCTTTTGGCAAACCCTGTATTTCCAGAAACAGTGGCCTACAGGGATGCCCAGGCTTGCCCACTATTTCCTCCTCAGAGTAGGCATTGCTCTTCTGTTGTTACGCCTTCTTATAATGGTCCCATTTTAAACCTCCCAGGTCTCGTTGAGACGACAGCAAGTGAGTGAGCGGCTGAACGAATGGGCCGTGTTCAGCGAGAAGAACAAGGAGCTCTGCGAGTGGCTGACCCAGATGGAGAGCAAAGTCTCCCAGAGTGGAGACATCCTCATTGAAGAGATGATCGAAAAACTCAGGAAGGTGAGCAGCATGGTGCAGCCATGCTTCCCTGTATTTTGAACTTAACAGTCTAACTCCCCGTCGTCCCTTCCCTGTCTGTCGAAGGATGACTGTGTAGTAAGCCTCGTCTTTCTAACATAACAACAGACCTATGTGGAAAGACCAACTTTATGTGCAGAATGTACAGGGTGCATTGTGAAGAAATCAGCATTCTGTTCTTGTCCTGGAGGAATCATTTGCACATATCACTTTTCTCTCATTTTGTTCCTTATGGGTTGGTTTGTAGACAGAAACCTCACTGCAGAGGACTTAAAAGGAAAGTTCCTTAGGATGAATTAAACTGTAATTTCCCTTAAAGAGTATGATCTATAGGCCATCAATAGGAATGAAGACATTCCTGGGAATTCTGGATTCCAGATATTTCAAGCATTATGCATTATTAAATTATTTTGTGGGTCCATTTGGATCTAGGACTTTTTTAAATATATATCTAAACAGGGCTCACTGAGTTGACTTCATAATTTTAAATATTTGTGTGGGTTTAAGAAAAGTTTCGATGTTTTTGAGCAAACAATCATGTCAGCATGCTGGTTTGTGACTCTCATTAGCACACATAAGGTATATTTTTCATATTTACTTGTTTGCTATCTGTCTGGAGGAAAAGCCCCATCAGGCTGTAAACCTCCTCGGAATGTAGACATTGTTCTTTATCCTGTCCTAGTCTCTGCTCTCTGTATCCACAGCAGTGCCTAAGTTCTCATAAGCATACAGTTTGTATTTATTGAATGCAAAGATTATGGCTTTATTCCTTCTGATAACTCACACAGGTGATTATTAGGAAAAGTTACTGTTCTCAGTGCACACACATACAGAAGAAAAATAAACTCCAAAGCCAGCACGTAGTATTGATGGCTTTATTAGTTTTCTATCTAAATATGAAAAATCTCATGAGTAATCAAAATCTGCTTATTTGATGTCAAAAACCCTTATTCCTGGGCTAAGATGATACAGGTTTATTGTACCATCTGCCGACAGTTTGCTGGGTTGCTAGGTGTCAAAGAACAGACTACTAGGTAGTATGAATATACTAGTGACCATAAGAACATTCACTAAAGAGTAATTCTTGGTCAGGTGTGTCTATATTCTCATTGTTTTTCACTATGAAATTCAGAATGTACATTTTAGGAACAGAAAAAACTCTCTAGATCAAAATACAGCCATAATTTAAAATTTACTAAAACTTTAGTCTTTCATGTCAATGATTTTGTCATATTATTTGGTATGATGACAGAGGTATTCTTTAAGCAGGTGGGCATGGTGGTTTGGGCCTGTGATCTCAGCCACTTGTGGACCTGAGACAGAAATCTCTCCTGTTCGAGGTCTACTGGGCTATAAAGTGAATGCATGGCTAGCCCTGGCAACTTAGTAAGACCTTGTTTCATAGTAAAGAGTAAAAACAAATGAGAGACTGGTACAGAGAGCATAGCTGAGCAGTGAGAAGCACTTTCTAGCATGAGTGCAGCCCTAGGCTGAACCCCAGTACTGCAAGGTGAAGAAGAGAAAGAAAAGAAGCACCCTTTGAAATATTAATTCTGTTAGTTTGTATATAAAATAAGTTATGGAACGAAAATGCCCATCCTGATCTTGTCTTTCTTGTAAATCAGAAGCACTATTAAGAAGAGCTCAGTATTTTTGACAGCAGAGGAAAAACCAAGTGACAGATTCCTTGAAGGCAACTATTAGTGTCTATGGGCATTGACACAGTTTAGTTTAGATGACAACCCAGGAGGACAGTTTTACTGTAAGTGTATTTCAAAACTTAGAGTAGCCCTTTCAAAATCAGCATTTCTCAATGAAATCATCCTAATTTGGGGATGAAATGTTAAAACTATAAATAAATGCACTCAGTGTTTTGGTTGTTGCATCCCTGTGTGTTGAATTAACATGAAAAGGGGGGTAGACAGGGGCGAGGAGTCCTAAGCATGCCCAGGGCACCCAACCCTGACCTGGTATAGAGCCTCACCCACTATCTTCTTTTTTTTTCAGGCCCCCTTTCCTTAGATACGTGGTTTAGAGAGTATCCTAACTTTAGAGGAAGGGTTAAAATATACATATAAAACTTATCTTTATGTGTTTTTAAAATTTAATTATTTTGGTATGTGCATGTTTCTGTGCTATGCATGTGTGCGTGTGTGTGCATCTTTGCATGTGTGTGGCACACCTATATGTGCATATGTTTATGGAGACCATAGGTTGAGGTTAGTTGTATTTCTCAGTTGCTCTCCATCTTATAAATTGAGCTAGGGCATCTCAGTTCAACCCAAAGATCATATATTCAGCTAGTCTAGCTATCCATTTGGCTCCAGGGATCCTGTTTCTTCCTCTATGCTCAGGGATTACAAACCAAGTGGCCCTCCTGCTTGTTGTTTACATGGATCTATGGATCTAAATTCTGGGCCTCCCATTTAGGAATTACTTCGGGAGCCATCTCCCCTCATTTATTATTTTGCTGAGATACAATATGCTTCATAACAGGTGTTATAAAGTTGATCCTAAAACTGGATCTGTCTTCTGGTTTAGCCTCTCTCTTCTGCAAACAGACCACATAGGGCCTGTTATCTCTAACCATTTTTATAAGAGGGGCTAACATAAAGACTGACTAAGCCAAGGTGTGAGACCCACTAACTTGCTGAAATTAATAATTATTTATATAGGGAACTAACGTGCCATTAGGCATGGCAGAGGATATCTCTAAAATAAAGGAACTCAAAACATTCTGCACAAGTAACCTAACCAACATAATATGTGTAAAGTTTTCACAGCTGACATGACGCACATAAATAAGCACACATGTGCACATTCATATGCATACATATACAACAGTGGCACAGCCATGCATGAATACATGTACATTGTGTCTCTTAAGTCTATCTCAGCTATTCGCATGGTGATTGATTCTATGTATACTATAAATAATATTCATCCACTCAGTCCTTACAGCAGTATGATTTTCGAGTGTTAAGTCTTCCACATCGTGGCTTCTGTGTCGATGTATATTCTTTTGTGTCGAAGTATATTCTTTTGTTGTGTTGGCTTGTTTTCTTTTTGTAGAGCTTAAACTCGGGCCCTCCCTAGTGCTAGGCAAGCAATCCACCTTTGAGTCACTCCACTGAGCCACAAACTTTATTGATTATCTTCATATATATATATATATATATATATATATATGAAGATATATATACACACATACACACACAATGCTCAATTACTTTCTCCCCACTTTCTTCTCTGTCTCTTATCCTCCATGAATGCAAACACACACACACACACACACACACACACACACACCACCCTACTAGTCCCTCTCCCAGACTCATGAATTTCTGTGATCCATTTACTTTAACCAGGGTCATCTGTTTCATCATTGGATTGGAACTGTCCACTGGAGCCTGGTGGGTCATCAGTAGGTTCACAACTGAAGGCAATGATTTAGGAGTGAACAGTGGTGCCCCTGAGTCTTTCCTCTATCCATCCCTGTCTGTGGACAGATCCATTCTTATGGATCTGGATCTTATCCAGTGTAGGCACCAGGCAGCTACTGTGAGTTTGTGGTGGCCACAATGGCTGTGACTTGCCCAGAAGATGGTATTTCTTTCAGCTCTTCTCCTTGTCTTCTGGCTCTTACATTTTGTGTGTGTGTGTGTTTCCCCCTCCTCAGTAACATTCCCTGAGCCTTAGAGGGGGTAGTGTAAATGTTCTATCTGAAGCTGAGCACTCATAAGTCACTTAGTCTCAGCATCTTGTACAGTAACCAGTCTACCATTGTTCACAGAAAAAGAGGCTTCCATGAGCAAGGCTGAGAGTACCATTCATCTAAATATTTATAAAAATAAATATATTTATTAAAAATAAATAAATATTTAGCCCCCCCACCACCCAGAACCTGTGATCTCCTCCGCCGTGGGTTTACAGTATCTAGCATGGACTCCTGTGGAGTGGGCCTCAAATCCAGCCAGTGAAGTTGGTTACCACCATGGCAGTAATGCCATATTATGCATGCTACCTGGCCACTTGGTCTTGTGGTTTTTAGGGTTCACAATGGGTGATACCTTTTCTCTCCCATAAACCTGCATAGCACCCTCTAAGACTTTGAAAGCTAACTGACAGAGACAAGCTTACAGCTTGTAACCAGAAGAGCTAGCCAGGGCTTGTTTTGTTTTAAGGACATCTCCGACTAACAGCTCACTAGGATTCCCACTCATAGGACTGAGATTTTTGTTTAATAACCTATAGCTTCTGGGAATGTCTTTTTCCAGCCATTTGGGGTATCTACCTGTAAATGCTATTTAAAAAAATTTACTAGTTCTTTGAAGATTTGGTAAAAATGTTTTTGTCATATTCATCCCATCCACCACCTCTTCCCAAGTCTACCTCCCATCATTCCCTACCCACCCAACTTTGTATCTTTTTTTTTTAGCCCATCGAGGCAAATTTGTGCTGCCTAGATATTTTTGGGTGTGTGGTCTTCCAGTGGAGTATGGTCAACTTACCAAGGACTACACTCTTAGCAAAAACTATCTCTTCCTTTCCTAGCAGCTACCAATTGCTAAAAGCTCCAAAACAAAGGGTGGGATTTTGCATCCAACTCCCATGAAACTCTTATTTTCTTAATTATATTTTTAATTTGGTTACAAGGCTTCCATATATCCTTTTCATAACCTCTTCACTTTGCTTAATCCTTTCTCTTAACCTCTCATCTCCCTCATCCTCCCATGTTCCCCTGCTAAAGTCTTTCCACCCCCAGCCTTCTCTCTACTTTTAGATCACCTTCATTTTTACCATCCTCCCTCCCTTAAGGCCTCCTTCCCCCAAAATGAGCCACAACATGCATCTATCTATCTATCTATCTATCTATCTATCTATCTATCTATCTATC
>CAJQZJ010033456.1:3626888-3640961 GCA_907164525.1 Lophiomys imhausi | reverse complement strand
TGTGTGTGTGTGTGTGTGTGTGTGTGTGTGTGTGTGTGTGTGTGTGTCAGATTCTAACTCATGGACTGATGCTCATGTCGATGTAATTCCACTAAACTGGATAAAGTACTTTCGTGAATCTCAATGCTGCAATGGTATGGAGAGGGAAGATGCAGTGTGATAAATAATATTTCAAATCAGCTTTAACATGGTGCAGTTGTAGCCAGCTGGCTCAGGGTCTGCTCAGCATCAGCTAACATTAGTCAGAGGGTGATGCTTTCTCCTCAAAGTCATGTTCATTTACAACACATTGGTGTGATTTTTTTGTCCAGGTGAGAATTTTCTAGATATTGTCCTTTTAACTACCCCAAAAGATGTACAAACCAACGAGTCAGCTAGCTGTATGTTGTTAAGACCCAGGCGCTTTGCATTGTATTCCCTAAAATGTTCCTCTTTGTCCACCATTTAAAATCTCATCATGCAAATGTGTGCCATAGATACAGTGTTCATTTCTTTGTTTTGTTTAAATTAATTTATTTATTCAAGTTACATCCTGATCGCAGCCCCCTTCCTGCCCCATACCTTGTCCTACCCTCCTATCCTCTCTCCCCTCTCCCTCCTCTCCTTCTCTTAAGATGAGGGAAGCTGCCCCCATCAACCCTCCCCAGTTCATCAAGTATCAAAGGACTAAGAGCATCCTCTTCGATTGAGGCCAGACAAGGCAGCCCAGCTGGGATAAAATGTTCCACAAACAGGCACCAGGGTCCTTGTCAGAGGCAGCCCCCTGCTTCACTTGCTAAGAGATCTACATGAAGACCAGGCTGCCTGTCAGCTACATATGGATAGGGGGCCTAGGTCCAGTCCATATATGCTTTTTGGTTGGTGTTAGAGCAGATCACAGGCTGACTGTCAACTTTCTCTGGAGTGTGTGTGAGGCCACGCTGGATTTAGTCTCCCTGTCAGCTTCTCCCAGAGGCCACTTGGCTGTCACACTTGCTTTCTGTTTCCTTGTTTATTGTGCTCAGGCTGGGCGGACTTCCTCCACACCTGTCTTCAGCTATGAACAGCCAGCTGCACTATTCACCTCTCTCATTCGGTCCCATTCACGGCTCTCCCCCCACCCTGCTCCAGCAAAAACATTGATTCACCAAACAGAGCAGAACCTGGTACATACTTTCAGAGTATTTTTTAAAAGCTAATTATATTTTTACTTCTATATTCTGTGCAGAGTGGGGACAGGGGCGTGCTACAATGTACGTGTGAAATTCAGGGGACAACTTGCAAGAGTGAGTTCTCTTCTTGCAGGAATGGAACTCAGATCATCCAAAGGAACCGTAGCTGGCTCTACCTGCTAAGCCATCTCACTGGCCAAGATTTTTTTTTTCTGAGATGGACTCATTTAGCCCAGCACAGCCTTGACTCCATATGTAGTCAGCAATGACCTTGAACTTCTGATCCTCCAGCATCACCTTCCTCAGAGCTGAGACTATAGACACATACCACAAGGTCCTAATTAGGCAGTACTGAGTACCAAACTCAAGCTTTCACGCATTCTAGGAAAACACTCTGCCAACTAAACTACATTACCAGCTCATACTTTGGATATTTTTCATATTTGTTATATGTTTGTACAAAAAAAATTGAAAATTCCCCAAACTCACAAAATAAACTTTCCTGAAGTCCTATCAAACAAAGGAACTTTAAAAAACATATCTTAAAATCATGTTATTTTTTGACCACATTCCATCATTATTTTTAAATGGGCAAAGGACAATTAAATAGAGGTGAATATTTCCTCATTATTTCTCATGCTCAAGTGGTCTGTTAGGGAGTGGATGTCAAATGATTTCTCCTACAGTATCCTGCCTCCCCGCCCCCTTCCCCAGCCGGCCCTTAAACTTCCTACTCATAACACTGAGCTGGCAGACTGACCCGCAGAGAAGGGAACCTGCTTCCATTTGCTGCTGCGATCTGCAGTGTTTGTGAAGGCTTTGCTGGTACTTTTGCACGCCCCTAAGTTTGTCTTTTCCAAGTAGCTTTCCTGGCACAGCCAGCAGCACACAGGAAGAGCTGACTGTCCTAATGGAATGCCGCCACCTTCACTGTTTCTGCGACCCATTCTTTAGCCTGTAACCTGCCCCTCCTGGCAGATTACACTGAGCTTTTCCCTTCTTACCCTCGTGGCCTACATTCCAGGAGATCAAGCCTGGCACATGCTCATGAATGTGGGTTTTATTTAGAAACATGACCACTTGTGACTGCCCAGTGTCATGTTAACAGACAGACAACCAGCACCATTTGTCCACCAAGAGCATTTTCATACTCCCAGCCTAGACAAGGGGAGAAACTCTCTCCTCACCCAGGAAGGAATGAGCCCTTTGCTCTGCAGAGTCTGACTTTTGCAAGTGGAAGCTTCATGGTGGTGGTGGAGGGCTTGGGCTCCCTGAGGATGGCCGAGGACCACAGTGTGGACGGAGATCTCCCAGAGTGCAACTGTGATGTTTCCAGGCAGGCACCTTCTTGAATGTCTTCTGTCGGGCATAGCTTTAGAGTTACGTCGGGGTCATGGGATAGACGCTGGGCTCTTTAATCTGGAATGCTTCACGCCGATGTTAAGTAGACATGAGTACCGTTAGGAGAATGTTCGCCGTGGACTCCAAATCCAAAGAGTTCTTTGTTGGTTTGTTTTCTTGTTTGTCTGCTGCGCATGTGCGGGAGGTTGGCCCACTCAGTGTTTGAGTTGTACCTGTACCAAATGCATCATGCAAGGAGAATGGTGTCAGTCGAGAGGCCGAGACAGGAATGAGACTGAGACAAAGACTCAGCAAGGCCACCATCTGCTGGCTAAAGGGGGGCTTCCGAGCAAACTGAAAGTCAGCTGGAGCCAGTTTACAGGTTTTCGGCCAAAAGCTTTCTATATCGTAAATAAAAGCATGTTTCAGGGACGTGGGAAGAGGATTTTTCCAAGAGAAAAATCACTTTTGTTTGTGTTATTCAGTCACTTTGGGCCATTCAGGCATTCAAGTCTTAGAAAATATGCAGATACGATAATTTAGGTCTAAAAATATTAATTATTGCTTAGTGTATATACTGAGTTTGTGATTTAGACTAACAGTAACACCCTTGGTCGTCTAGTGGTTAGGATTCAGAGTTCTTCCCATATGATAGAGATTTTTATTTTATGTTTTTAAAGTGTATTTTCCTTGATTGTCTCACCCTTGGATTAATTCTCATTTGAGGGTGGGATTTACTAATACAGTTTTGGTTCTGTTCTGCTTAGGATCTGAGTTCTATTTTGTTTTGGTTTGTGCATATAATAATTATTTGAAGGAAAGTATGTATATTACATATTAAACATATACGTGATGGGCAGTTGGACTCAGTAGTACGGTCCTTCTCAAGAAGCTTAAGAGGCTGAGAACACACTTTGGACCAAAAGGACACACATAAGCTGTAAGAACTTACAGATTAATCATGCTTGTTAAACCCTGCATGTGTGTATCATATGTAGGCATCTGTGTTAAATTAAAATCCTGGATACTATCCAGAAGAATGATGCCCAAACTTCTCAGTTTCTTACAATAAATAAATAAATAGATAGATAATTTTGAGACTTTAAAGATTTCTTTCAAAGAAATAATGCATAAAATGAGATATTTCTTCTGTGTAAGAATGGCCCCTGAAAATACCAAATTTAATAAGGTATTACAAATACGTGAGGTTTTATACTCCTCTTTCTCCATGTGTGCATCTGCTCTGCCCAACATACATATAGTGTATTATGCAATTTGTGAGAAAATATACTTTTTTTGAAAATTATAAAGGAAAACCACTTAAGTGTTCACCCACTGACTTTACTAAATTTATATTAGTTTGAAAGAGGAACTTGTCCCTCATGGACTATATGAACAAGCATTTCCATGTCATGATGCCCTTGACACATTGCACACCACTAACCACACTGCCTTGGACCTCATTCAATGTCTTACAGGATCTGAGTCCTTTCATTAATTTTGCTGGCCTGGTAGAATATTGTTTACTCACATCCTTTTGTGCTCTGGATCATTTGATCTTATCTGTGATCTTTGGGTAAAAAGAATCATCTCGCTTACATCATTTGATAATGTCAGACCTGGAAGGAAAATGTAAACATGCATTGTCAAATGGGTTTTAAAGGTGAAAATGTTAATTAAAGGTATTTTACTTAAGATACTAGTTATTAGTACTCAGGAGTTGTTTTTTAAATACCATCCAATTGTATATAATATCCTGAGCTAAGTATGGTGGTGGGAGGAATCCAAATGTAGATATTCATAGTTCTATCTTTCTGAAGAACTGCTATGGAAAAGGCCAGTGTGTATACAGATGGTACCAGGTGGTAAAATAAGAATAAGGAAGAAGGAAGCACTAGAGCCTCCAATGAACCCTAATGGTGTTGAAAGGTTGTGATAAAATTCCACTTCAAAACATAGTTAGCATCCAGACCCTGCTAAACCCAGCCCAGACAGCTCTTTCCTCCAGGGTACCTTCAGGACAGATTTCTTGTCACACACTATTCAGTCCTGCCCCAGTGGGACCACTGGTCGCCTAAGACATTATGCTAAATTCTAAGTCCATGCTGTGGTCACACACTGCTTTTCTTGAGACCTGCATCAGCAGCCTTTATAAAGCTGTCATTCATTAACTACCCAAGTGGATTTTGTCTTATGAATGACAGAAACATGAGTGAATGATTTTTTCATAGTTCTTGGAAATATCCAAAGACAGTACTATCAAATGCCCGAGGACCAAACTTACCTTCTGCCCATAAAACTAATCGAGGAATTCTTTTGTTTTTTTTTTTTTTGGTTTTTGGAGACAAGGTTTCTCTGTGTAACAGCCCTGGCTGTCCTGGACTTGCTTTGTAGACCAGGCTGGCCTTGAACTCAGAGATCCGCCTGCCTCTGCCTCCTGAGTGTTGGGATTAAAGGCGTGCGCCACCACGCCCGGCTAATTGAGGAATTCTTATGTTGAGTAAAATTATGAGTTGTGATAAGCAATGTACCACTTGTTTACCTTTTATCAATAATACAGTGGATCGGCAATATGAACATAGATTTTTTTAAGTATATACTTTTTGCCCCCCCAAAAATGTTCTAAGATACATCACTTGAGAGTGCTTTTAAAAGATTAAATATTATTATTTGTAAGTATTATAATCAAACACTTATAGTCAATCACATGCACATATTGGAGCTAACATGTATAGCTTACCCTCTCTTTTTAAAAATTAATATTTATTTTGTTTTTGAAATTAAAATATAATTACATCATTTCCTCTTCTTTTCTTCTCTCTAATCCCCTAACATGTATTTCCCTTGCTCTCTCTTTCACTCACTCATGCTCTCTCTCTTTCTCTCTCTCTCTCAAATTCATGTTTTTTAACTGTTCTTACACACACACACACACACACACACACACACACACTATTCCTAAACATAAATACAACCTCCTCAATCTATGTATTGTTAAATGTATGTGTATGATTTCAGGCCTAAGTACTCAGTATTGAACAACCAACTGGGGTGGGGGAGGGCTCTTCCCTAAACAAGACCTGAACAAGGATGAGACCCATAGACTTGCCAGCATGGAAGGGGAAAATGTCACGGAACCCCAACCCTAGACAAAGAACTACAGGCAACGAAGGAACACCAAGAGCAGGATGGAAATCCTTTAAAGATTTAAAGACTTGTGTGATGGGGTTTTGAGGATAGTACCAAGGAGGAAATGTAACTGTGCTGTCAGGGTTAGTTTCATTTGAGAGAAACACTCCAGTTTATTGAAACTGTGGTGGTAGAAAGGGTGGCTTCCATCAATTTTGAGCAACTAAAAATAAATCAATATTCTAAAAATACTTTGATGATGAACTATTTCTTCAGAGCCAGTGACCTGTGGCCGGAGAAACATAGAAATCATTTGAGGTGGGCGTGGAAGGAGCTGAGAGTTGCAGGACGTAGGTTGAGAGCACCTTGTGTCCCACCTAGAGGGCAACTTATCTAACATCTCAGTGTCATAGAGACACAGCATCCGAGTGTAAGCTGTGAATCACAGAGAGCATCCTATTGAAGATCTGCTGTTAAATTTCTAGCATCTGGTAGTCTTAGACATCATGTGGCTCTTGACATTTTTCTTTTTTTCAAGAAGATACGTTTATAGTGAGACCACTTTGACACTGAAATATTTTCTTTATCTGGAAAATGTGTTATATTTACACAATGGACTATTACCCAGCTGTTTAAAAAATGTCACCATGAAATTTGTCGGCAAATGGATGGAACTAGAAAAATACCATCCTGAGAGAGGTAACCCAGACTCAGTTACCTCTTTTTTTTTTTTTTTTACTAAGAGCACTTCCTGTAAAGTCTCCATGCTTCCTGATCCGGGAGGAGGTGGGTCTACACTGAGAACCGAACTTTGAAGAAGAGCTGTGATAAAAATCCCTGGTTGGGTACTCATCACCACCAAAAGCCTGCTCTGTGGAGTTGTCTGTGTACAGTCTTCCTGGCCAGACCCTAAACAGGGACTCCTAATTAACACTTGTTATGTGATACATATGGAGCTGAAACACAGTCTCTTCCCTTCCCAACCTCCTGCTCATACTCTGCCCACCTGGACAAAGTTAATTCGGGACTGTTTCAACTGTCCCCACGGATGCCCTTGCCCCTTCTCCCCTACATCCTTGCTTTGTTATTTATGTGTCTGTACGTTTCTGTTCCTTTTCCTCTGTATTTGCTTCTTCCTCTACATCTGAGTACATCATAAGGCTATTCCTGTGATGAACTATGTTCGTTTACATGGTGTTTTTAAAATAGATCCCTCTAGAACTTCCATGGCGTATGTCCTCACCTTTGTTGCCTATTTTTTTTCAAGTAAGTACTTACAGGACTAAAAAGAGAGGCCCAAGGGTCTGTGGATAATAGCATGATTCTCCTATACTTATGGCTACTATCTACTTATAAGTGAGTAACATACCATGTTTGTCTTTCTGAGTCTGGGTTACCTCTCTCAGGATGGTATTTTTCTAGTTCCATCCATTTGCCGACAAATTTCATGGTGACATTTTTTAAACAGCTGGGTAATAGTCCATTGTGTAAATATAACACATTTTCTTTATTCTTTCTTTAGTGGAGAGACATTCAGTTTGTGACTATTGTGAATAAAACTGTTATAAGCACAATTGAGCAAGAGCCCTTGTGGCAGTCATGGAGCCTGTCCTGTTTGGGTCTGCGCTAGGTCCTCTCCATAAATGTTATGTTGTGTAGCTTGGTGATCTTGTGAGATTCCTAACAGTGGGAATGAGGGTTGTCTCTAACTCTTTATCTGTTCTTTTTCCTCTTCCTAAGTTGCTTTGTCCAGCCTTGATATGAGAGTTTGTGCCTACTCTTAATGTAACTTGTTAAGCATGGTTGATCGATATGCCTAGGAGGCCTCCTCTTTTCTGAAGGGAAATGAAGGAAGAGTGGATCTGGCAGAGAGGGAGTTGTTGGGGTGGGGTAAGTGGGAGGTGTGGAAAGAGGGATGTAATGTATGAGAGAAGAATATATGAAGGGGGTGGTCTCAGTGGTTAAGACCATTTCCTGCTCCTACAGAGGACCCGGGTTTGATTCTCAGCACCCACATAGGGCAGCTCACAAACACCTATAACTCCAGCCCTACGGGATCTAAAGGCTTCTAGACTCTGTAGGCTCTTACACACATATGTGGAACATCAACTCACATTGGTACAAGCATAAATAAAAGTAAATAAACCCCCCCCCTTTAACATAATCTATTAACACTCCTTACCATAAGCAGCCTAGGTATTCCCAAATGTTTGTTTTGTGTGTCTGAGCCCCGAATGAAGTCCTGCAGAGCCCTTCTGACTGTTAAACATCAGATCCACTCACTGGTCCTTTTCATATTGTTTTCAGGGCTCTGTAACACAGCAGTAGTTCCTAAATGTCAGCATTTGTAAGAACCACATTTGTTTAAAATGCTAACTCTATAGCCTTATCCCTGGAGGTTCAGACTCCATAGGACTGGAGTGCAGGAGTCTGAACTGATGTGAGACAAACCTGGCACACGCATCTTTTCAAACTGATTCTCCTTTTTGAGCATCCTATCGTTGGTCTGCATTATATTTTCCTGGTCTCCCACCTTCACCTTCTTATAAAAAAATCCTTGTGTACATGGGTTGTATGTGGGGATGTGTGTGTGCATGTGTGTACATGTGTGTGTGTGTGTGTGTGTGTGCACATGTGTATGTGTGTGCATGTGGGTCTGTGTGTGTATAGCCAGAAACTGACATCAGATGTCTTCTTCAGATGTCTTCTTCAATTATCTTCTACATTTTCAAGATGGTGTCTCTCAATCAACCTGGAGCTCACCTATTTGGCTCAGCTGACTGGCCAGTGTGCCTCAGGGTTCCTCCTGATGCAGTCTTTCTAACACCCAGATTTACAGGCACAGCTACCTCACCTGGCTTTTTCTGTGGTGCTAAGGATCAGAACTCTGGATGCTTTACTGACTGAGCCATCTCCTAGTCCCCTCCTTCATTTCTGATTATTTTTTTCTTTGCTCCTCCTTTAAGAAACTTAAAAAAAAATCCTTTCTTCTCAATCAACACCCACTCACAGCTTCCACTCTATGTTTACCAATTTAATCAGTGGTGTAATCTTGTCCCTCACACCTAGACCTTAGAACTGCATTTCTGTGGGTTTCCGTGAGGACCCTCAAGTACCCTGCAAGACTGTTTCTCCTAGGTATCCCTTCTGCAAGTATAAATTGTGTCCCCAAACACCATGTTTGACTTTTTCTCTCAGTTATTCTTCCTCATAAATTGTGTTATTTGTGGGAATGACTGCTGTGAAAACTGGAGTTGCTGCCATACTTGCATTATTATAATTATATTTGGGTAATAGTTGTGAATAGTTAGTTGCTCAGTGTTCTGTAGAAAAAATATGGCTAATTAAATTATTTACCCAGTATTTATATTATCTTTAATTGGTTCGGCAGTGTTAATCCTTAAACAGCCATTATAAATGAATACACACAGACACTGGATGGATTTTAATAAGCCTAGGCCTCGGTTGTGCAATCCTAGCCCATCTAAGCTAGCTCATAATTCTATTACCCAAATATAACCCCATATATACATATGTCCCTTTGGACTATTATTCTCCATGCTAAGCCAATGTTCCAGGCCACGTGGAAGGATCTTTTTTAATCTACCCCATGGCGTGTCTTCCTTGTTTACTCCTGGCTTCTTCTCCAGTCTTGTTCTTCCCAAGATGCTCTGTATCTCTCTAAAACCCCACGGATCTTAGTCCTGCCTACCACTGTCTTTGCCCAATCTCCAGGCCTCAGCATTTATTTAACCAATCAGAGTCAATTAAGTAACAGACAGCAAACAGGACCAATCAACATTTAGAATTTTTAACACCACCCCATCAGTGTTCTCCTTCACTGAGCACTCTATGTTACTGCACTTATTTATACTTTATCATCCTTGTATAGTATATAAAAATAGACATTTACTATCTTATAGTATATACTATTTATACTTATATAAATTTATATATTTATGTATATATAATATAAATATATGTACATATAATTATATATTATTCTATAGACTATACTGTGCATTCCCCATTTTTTAAAATGAAGAAATTCTGCATGCACCAGAGTCACACTGCCAGTAAGGAACTGAGCCAGGCAATTTGGCTTCAGGCCCAGCATTCGCTTCTGCACACGAGGGCACCATGATCAGCGTCTCTCACCATCTTATTGGTTCTTGATGTTTGCACTTCCCTGCCCACAGGGTGAAGAAGCTAAAGGAGACCTTGGTGGCCGTGCAGCAGCTGGATAAGAACATGGGCAACCTGAGGACTTGGCTGGCCCACATCGAGTCAGAGCTGGCCAAGCCCATAGCCTATGATTCCTGTAACTCTGAAGAAATACAGAGGAAACTGAGCGAGCAGCAGGTAGGATAGAAAAGAGATTGCTAAGCTGTGGAGCACTTGTTCCTCTGGCCAGCAAAATGGGGGGGGGGGGGGGGGGCAAGATGCTGACTTGGGATAAAAGAGGGGGGGGCAGTCTAGGTAATGAAGAGGAAGCTTTGTGTAGGAGAGCGTGGGGACAGAGAGGTTCTGTGTCACCACAGGATTGACTCTTAAAAGGTGTCTGTACCATGTTAGTGTAGTTGGTTCTCCAGGAAGCAATCTGACATGGCAAAGAGCTAGGCAAACCATGATCTGATTGCTCCCTTCTCCGGGAGCCCACCACTTTAGACTTGGGGGAAAAAGCCCTTGTCTTACTGTAAGGTGTTCGGAGAAAGACAACAATGCAGACTGAGACCTTTTTGAAGTACTTGAATAATTCTATCCTTTGAGGAGGATCGTGTGATCTTCAGACAACACACAGTCAGGCCACCTTCATGTATACAGTTATCGCAGCCCATCTGACTGACAGAGAATATGTAACTGAGAAAAGCAAGGGAACCTGAAAACATGAGCAGAGGAAATTTTTATTTCTTATCCCCCTTGTTAATTCTTACTAAGTTATCAGACTCCAGTTGCCAGCCATGAACGTGTTACCATGTGTCTTCACTGCCTTTGAGAATTCTGCCCAATTACATCATTGTAGCCAAGTTGTTTTGTTTAAAAAAAAAGAGGGGGGGGGAAATACTTTTCAAATCCTATAAGATAATTAACACACTTAATTTTTTATTTTTGAGGGAATGAATGAGGGTAGATAACCTTACGTTTTCTTATAGGCTGGAAACTGCTATAAACTTTTTGCCTGATTTCAAAATTGTTTCTTTTATATTTTGAGACTGTAATATAATTACATCATTTTCCTCTCCCCCTTTCTCCCTCCAAACCCTCCTATTTACTCCTCCTTGCTCTCTTTCAAATTCTTAGCCTCTTTTTTTCATTAATTGTTATTACGAGCATAAATGTATATTTATATGTGTGTATAGTTTGAAATATAACCTGTTCAGTCTGTATAATATTACTTGTATGTATATGTTTTGAGGGCTGACCATTTGGTATTGGATAACCAATCACTGAGCCCTTCCCTGAAAAGTACTCTTTCTCGCACCCTGGGCATTCCTGTGTTACCTGTGGTTCTTTGTGTAGGCTTGAAGCCTCAGATTATTCCCAGTTCACTTTAGCATATCTGTTGTTCTCTGTGTTTGACTCATGTTTCTGCAGTCATGTCAATGAGAACTTATGGATGTAGCTTCTGACATTCCTAGGAGACGAAAATTTCATAGCACACTCCCTGACTCTCTGGCTCTTACACTCTCTTCCACCCCCTCTTTTGAAATGATCCCTGAGCCATAGGTGTGGGTGTTACTTTGTAGATGGAGGGTTTTTATTGGCTAGGATTGGACTCTACAATTCTGCATTGGATTAACATACTTAATTTTTACAACACCGTGTAGTAGTTAGAATAGGTGTTTAACAATGGAATACTACACAACTATCAGAAACAGGGAAATCATGCAATTTGCAACCAATTGGATGGAACAAGAAAAGCTCATCCTAAGTGAGTTAACTCAGACCCGGAAAGATACACATGATATGTACTCTCTTATAAATGGATATTAACTAAATAGCAAAGACAACCATCCTACAACCCACAGACCCAAACAGACAGGAACCTAGCATAACTATCCTACAAAAAACTCCATCCAGCAGCCAGTCATGGACCCTGTTGCTTGTTAGTAGAACACCTTATCCTAGATGGACTGCCATATCAAGCCCCAGGACAAGAGGAACCTCTTGGCCCTCACGTGACTGATGAGCTGAGGGAATTTGATATGTGGGGACCCACCTCAACTGAGGAGAAGGAGAAGAGGGAGACTAGGAAGAGAGGGAGGGAGGGACCAAGAGGGGAGGAGGGAGAGGATAGTGATCAAGATGTAACTTGAAAAAAATAAATAAAATTTAAAAAATGGTTAACTAAGCATAAAATATAATAAAAACAAAAAGTAATATTTTCAAATAATAATTTGCCAAAGGCATACTTGGTTTACTGGCATGAAATGAAAAAAAAAGAATAGGTGTTTAATTTCAGCCCTAGATATTAGATTTATTAATTGTTCTGTTGTTCTTATTAAATTAAATGGCTGATGTCTAATCTCAAAATCCAATGTAATTATTTGATAAAAATCACCAAAAGTCTTTTTAATGAAGGAAGAAATTATTAATTAAAGTGTTAATACACACACACAAATCACAAATGGAAAGTACACATTTCCAGATCGTGAAGATCCGATTTAAATGCCCAGGAAAATTGGAGACGCAGAAAACCATCCCAGACTTTTCACACTAGGCATTGCCATAAAGAACAGATTAACAGAATAATATGGATGAGGCTTAAGAGTTAAAATAAGGCAATGGCCATCTCCCAGTGTGCTCTGGGGCCAGCAAACAGCAGCTCAGTTTTGAAAAAAAACAAAAACAAAAACAAAACAAAACACTTATGATGTACAGTTGTAGACCCTCTGGCTTCATATTCACAGATTTACCTCTGATCCATCCATTTCCAGGGACTTAATGAAAGGCAGGCTGCCTACACGAATGAGTAAGGTGATAGGAAAATAGTATTCAGCTTAGGAGGAAAGAGTTGTACGGTTACTCAGCTACAGCACAATGAAATCTAGGGCCGGATGTGATGGTGAATGCTTTTAACACACAGGAGGCAGAAGCAGGGGTTGCTCTGTGAGTTCTGGGTCAGCCAGAGCCTCACAGTAAGACCCTGTCTCAAAATTTAAAGACAAACAAATAAATAAATAAATAGAATGAACAAACAAATAAATAAGCAAATATGAAATCTTGGAGTATTTTTAGGGAAATGGATGGAACTGGAGACGTTAATAGCAAGTTAGATAAGTGAAACACAGAAAGACATATGCTTTTTTAATGTGTGTTTTAAAAAATAAAAGTAGTCTAGAATATTAAACAATTAAATAATTAATAGTCTTGGGAAGTGGGCTCTGATCGAGGCATATCTGATGTTTACTGAGATAACACCCTAAGCCAGGTAGTGAGTACAATGGTCATACATGTTCAACATAAATAATTTCTAAAGGTAAATCCCAGATGAAGGTGAAGGTTGTGTGACATATGAGCAGTCCTGCAGCCCAGTGAGCACTGTCCGGGACAGATAGAGTTGGATCTCCGAGGCCTCACAGGGGAGTTTCCAAGCAGGAAGGCAGTGAGACTGGGTTTCCCCAAAGAACTTAAATTAACCTGCATTGCAAACAACTAATATAAATTTGAGGGAGAGGAGATTATTAACTCCAGAAAAAAAACTGAAGCTAATGGGGAAAAAAATGAAGTAAAACTATAGCATACTTTGTTGCTCAAATGTGAAAAAACATGAGTCTAATCACAAAAGCAATGGTTGTCACTGCTGCTGCTAACTGTGCTATGAGCCCAGTGACCATGAGTCCCTCCCTCCTGCAGAATTGTTCATCTCTAATGCATTAAAGGGGAGATGACTGTATAAGCGTAATGTATCGAAGTAAGCATCAGCAGAGAGAGCTACATGGGAAGGAGATGGTTGCTTCTGGGAAAGCCAGGGCTCAAAAGAGTGCAGCCTCATTCAGAGTCATCTAGTAGTTTCTTACTTGGTTGTAATACATGTGTGTGGTGTGTATGCATATGTATATGTATATATATATATGTGTGTGTATACATGTATATATACGTGTGTATATATGTATATATGTACATATATTCTCAATTACATTTTAAATTACAGCATATATTTTCAATTACATTTTAAATTACAGCTTTACTGTTACAAGGGGCAATGTAATTAGCCATTTTCACTCTCCTACTCCTCATTTGTAGAGTACTGATTATTAAAACTTATATCACAAAGTTTGATTCTAATGTTAATGAGAAAAGTTCTGAGTGTGATGCCTAGTATGAAGTACCTTTTGGTTTTTAAGTAAAGCACGATTATTTTTACAAGTGTGTATCGGGGGAATGTGTGCACATGTGCCACAGTGTGTGTGTGTGTGTGTGTGTGTGTGTGTGTGTGTGTGTGTGTGTG
>CAJQZJ010033456.1:3609878-3626878 GCA_907164525.1 Lophiomys imhausi | reverse complement strand
TGTGTGTGTGTGTGTGTGTGTGTGTGTGTGTGTGTGTGTGTGTGTGTCTGTGTGTGTGTGTAGAGCTCGGAGGCTGCCTCTGTAGAGTTGTTTCTATCTTCCTACCTTTGCACATGTTCCCAAAATCAAACTCAGGTAGTCAGAGTAGCCAGACTAGCTCAGCAGGCCAGCTCACTGGTCCCAGTACCTTTTGTTTTCATCATTCTAGGTTTGCTGTGGTTTCTGTTTTGTGGGAAATGTTTAGAAATGATTCTGTAATGATTGGACCACTTGGAATTCATCTTTTAAAAGATCCACTAAAAGTCATCTGTCTGTAAAGGAGAAAATTCTGACAGATATTTCACGGAAGAGATTAAATGGTTAAGAGATGCAATTTTCTTCTCTCTTCCTGTGTAGAATTTCTCTGGCCAACATTTTTAATTCTTCCAGTCTCACTTAGGGAGAGCTTCAGTTTGTATAGACTTAAGGTGACTTCAAAAAAAACACTTGGCCAGCTGTATTCTAGCTGAGGAACTAAATCCAAAGACACCATGATGAATCAAGACTTCACCAACTGAAGTTAAAACCACCCTTAAAGTGTGTTCCATCTTAGGATACTTACATATGATATTAAAATCATTCACACCTCATGGTCGTTTTGCTTCATCAAAACCTTTTGAATATTTAGGGAAAACCACATGGGATGCCATGCTTTAAGTGTTTGGATAATGTTTAGGTAGTTGAGACTAATTTTGAATATACAGCTGCTTGCCAAGTGATATTATCCACAGAAATACCCTTATCTTTATATTTAAGCAAATATTCAGTTAAATTTTTGGCATATTTCAAATTTTGGGTTAGTATCTTTCTCATGTATTCTTGAAAGAGGAGACAGTAGAGATTTGCAAATACTACTTACTAAAATAGAGTTCTAATATAATTTATCTTCCAATGTTTAGTTTAGAGAAGCTCCAAAGGTTAATTAAAAAAAAAGTACTATGTTTGACAACAAGACAGTCTTTTCATAGACACTGGAAAACAGTGTTTGTGAGAGGGGTAACAGGGTGGGAATGCAATGGGGAGGCAGCCAAGTCAATTATGGGATCCTGGGAGTAATGGAAAAACTGGGCTAACAAAAACTACTCTTTTTTATGTTAAGAGCACTGAGAAGTAGGACAAAGGAGTGGGATTCGGGGGGGGGGGGAGAATGACACCTATAAAATTCTTTTTTTTTTTCCTCCAGAGAAAGTGTAGATTTATTAAGGAAAAGTGAGAGAAAAAAATACCCAGGAGCAGAAAGGGCACCCAGGGATGAACAGGACCCTACACACCCCACTTTAATAGTGGAATAATTTGAGAAAGTTGAACTCCTGAAGATTATGGAGGCTAGCTTTCTATCACTGTGAAAAATTACTGAGGCTTCCAATTTCCAGGGAAGATCGCTTTATCCTAACTGAAGCTCTCACAGAGGTCAGTCAATGGTCACGTGACTCTGTAGGGAAGCCCTGGGCCCTGCAGCAAGAGAGCAAGAGCCACAGGATACTTCCTGACTCTTAGCTCCCAAGATGAGCCAGAGAGAAACTGGAAGGAGCTGGGATCCCAATAGCCTTTCCAAGGACACACCCCCAATGACCAACTTCTTCACCAAGGCCCCTCCCACTAGAGGTCCTGCTGCCCTCTAGTACTGCCCCAGGCCTGTGACCAGACCTTTGACCTCCTGGTCTTTGGAGAACATTCTAGAACCAAATTATAGTGAAACCCAAGGGGGGAAGTAATGGATATTTTTGATTCTCGTACTCTACGTTTAGCATGAGCTCATGTGTTGGAGTTGGATAAAGTCCAGTTTTCTACCTTTTATCAAAAACTTTCTATTTCTGTCCTACATTTAAAACTGTGCTCCAAGGAAAGTAGTGATGAGTCTCATTTATGAACGGGGGGCCTCAGTTTCTTTAGCCATTGTACCTCTTGACATCATCTTCTGCATTTGCAGATCTGTGACACCTAGATCTCAGTTCTGAAGTGGCAGCTCCTGGGTGCATGTATGCTCAATTGATTGGTCAATTGGAATGAACATGATGAAGCAGTAGAGCCCAGGGCAAGATTCATCCTCCCCCCACACACCCCCATCTCTGTTTCTGTCTCTGACTGTGTGTGTATTTGTTTGCGTGCGTGTACACATATCTGTGTATGCATGTGTGTGTGTGTATATGTGTGTATGTATGCATACACATGCTTGTGCACTTGTCTGTATTTATGTGTGTGTGTGCACGCATGTATGTGTGTGTGTACATGCAGGCATGTGTGTGCTGCAGCATGCATGTGGAGGTCAGAGGACAACCTCCACTCAGGTGTTGATCTTCACCTCCTACCATGTTTGACACAGGGTCCCTTGCTGCTTACCACTGTGTACACCAGGTTAGCTGGCCCACAAGCTTCCAGGGATACTCCTATTTCTGTCTGCCATCTTGCTTTAGCTCTGGAATTATGGGTGCATGATGCCTGTAATGTCTGGCTTTACATGGGTTCTGAGCATTCAAACTCAGGTTGTTACACTTGTGTGGCAAGTGATTTCCCATTGAGCCGTCCACCCAACCCATCCCAGGATTCATTTTTGTCACTCATTTCTGAAGCTAGTTTTACTCTTAGTGTAGTGTGTGTGTGTGCGTGTTTGTCTACAGGTACAGACAGAGATCAGAAAGGGGCACTCGGTCCCTTGAAGCTAAAGTTTCAGGCATTTGTGAGCCTCCCAACGTAGGTAGGTGATAGAGTCTGAACCTGGCCCCCTGGTAGAGCAGCAAGCACTCTAAACTGCCGAGTCATCCCTCCAGCCCCTAGTGTCGTCTATTTTATCTGTTCAGATTGTATTTTGGCATTTGTCACATAGAGTATTTCCAGATCCATCTCCTTGCACTGTACCTTGAACTTTCAGGATGTCACAAATAAGGCTCAGAAAGCTTGCTCATTCACAAAAGCGAAATACGGTCAAGTACAGCGTCGCCATTTATCCCCCAGTGAGCACGGCTGAAGTTCTTTCATCAGCATACACGGATATTTACAATGAAGCACACTTCATTCCCCTGCAGGAGCTTCAGAGAGACATCGAGAAGCACAGCACGGGTGTCGCCTCGGTCCTCAACTTGTGTGAGGTCCTGCTGCATGACTGTGATGCCTGCGCTACTGATGCTGAGTGTGACTCCATCCAGCAGGCCACTCGGAACCTGGACCGGCGGTGGAGGAACATCTGTGCAATGTCCATGGAGAGGAGACTCAAGTGAGCTGGGATGTGACATTATAGACCAAAATGAAACACCACCACCAACAATAAAATAAACAACCAAAACCTAAAAAACTCCATCCATCTTTCCATTCATTGTATACCCTGTTTACGATTTTACATTGGTTAGAAAAATCCAAAAAATAATAGCCTTAGCTTCTCAAAACTGTCCATACCTACGCATAATTGCAAATATAAGTAGTCATACAGGTAATATAGCAAGCCAATTTATATTGAAACTGACAGTTTAAATATGACATAGAAAAAGTAAAATCTGTCCTTGCAAAATAAGGATAACCTTATTGAATGTGTAGTTATAGATGGGTAACATTCTTTTATTAAAATCCCACTCTTCATAGTGTTAAGTGAAATAATCCAGGCTCAAAAATGATAAATATTTCATGTTGTCTCTAGATCTGGATTTAGAAATCTAGATATAAATATGTAGATAACATGTAATAATCTTGATTTAAATGTACAGTTAGGACAAATATAAGTCTAGATTTAGATGTACAGTGTATACATATGCTTAAACATGGGACATGAAAATAGCAAGGCCGCTAAGAGAGGAGAAGGGACTCTAGAAGAAAGCAGGGAAGCAGAGATAACAGAATATACAGACCTGAACATGGGAGGAAGTATTGAGAAGAGATGGACAGAGCAAGAGTGGAAGGGGGTGTGGGAGGGTCATGGGGGAGCAAATAAGAAGCCTCTTTGTCCATATGCATGAAAATGGGCATTACGACGAACCTATCACTTTCTGTGCTACTTTTGTTAAGTAATGAACACTTTTATACCCTTTGAAATTGAGATGAAAATGAAAAACTCAGAGGGCGAAAACCTCTGCAGCCTAAAGCGTGAATCTGTGCTGCTCTTTGGCCAGTCCTGAGGCTCTTTGTTTATCTGTTATGGTTAACCATTACCCCTGAGCCTGATGTTGGCCTCAGAAGAAATTTCCAACCTCCGTGTCATCTAAGGGGTGCACTGGCCTGAACACAGTATCTACATGTAGGGTTTCTAACCTTCCATTCAAACACCAGGGCTGATCATGCAATGCACTTTAATATCCAAGTTCACTAATTCCGAATTCAGAGCTGCAGGGCATCTTTTTAAACCAGCAGCTGTTTTATTTTAGCTCCAACAGTTGTCTGTCTTTTTCTCTGGATGGACTGGCTCAAAGCCATTATTGTTGTGCACAACAGTTGCTTCTTCCGGCACTGTTAATCCCATTGAAGGCATTGGATGGGGTTCTGAGCAAGCATCAACGGTCTTAATAATGGGGGTATGTTCTTCCGTCTTCTGCCTCAGGATTGAAGAGACGTGGCGGCTGTGGCAGAAGTTTCTGGACGACTATTCTCGTTTTGAAGACTGGCTGAAGGTTTCAGAAAGGACGGCTGCATTCCCCAGTTCTTCCGGGGTGCTGTATACAGTTGCCAAGGAAGAACTGAAGAAGTTTGAGGTGATTCTTTTTTTTTTTTTTTTTTTTGGTTTTTCGATTCTTAATGCCAAATATTCACTGCTTATTTCTGCTGTGCCACTCGCCAGCTGTTAGCTGATGCCCCGGGCCATGAACTGACAAATGTGCCACATGTTATCTGTTCGAAGAGCTGGGCAATGGCTTAGTAGCCACCATGGGTAGGAAGGTCCTGAGTAGGCAAAGAGTGGTAAAAACTTTAATCAGAGATTATCAGAATTACAAATAAGATAGTAGTAAGTAACAGTTAGCTAGATGTAGCAGCAAATTTTCATAATCCCAGCACTCCGGAGGTTGAGCCAGAAGGATCTCAAGTTGAAGGGTAGCCTGGCCTACAGAGCCATATCCTGTCTAAAGAAGAACCAACAGTGAGGAAAGAGAAGAGAGGAAGGGAAAAGAATTCTCTTGGAAAATAAGACTTATGATTCTCCCGAAACCTCATGGCATTGTTATTTCAGAATTCTTCGTTTGTCTCCTATAAAATTAAAATATGACTATTTCCCTAATATAAAAATCTACCTGTAAGTGTATTCTCTCAATTATTTCTAACAAGTGTGTATAGGTAAACATGAGAAGACCAGGAAGAGTCAGGAGGAGGGGAAGATGGAACACGGTGGGGGGGGGGGAGGCAATGAGAGTGAAGCACATTGCAACATATGTGCAAAAATATACTTTGTATGCTAGCTAAAAAAAACCTAAATAATCAGATATATAGGAATGATTTTGATCATAGATGGCATACAGTTGGCCCCAGAATTGTCCAGAACATTATTGTTATAGCCAACTTTGAATAAAACAGTAGAGGCCAGTGCTGTCCTTGAGTCATGGAGACGTTTAAATTACCAAGAGATGAAAACATCAACAGTTAAGTACATTTGAAAGGACTCGTTAAGCCACCCCATCTCCTTCTTCACTATCTTAAGTTCATTTTGTAGCTCTGTGGTACCCTGAATTCTAATCATTCAGCTAATGCTGATTTCCACAGAGACAGTGGTATGGAAGGAGCAAACCATTCTCTGCACACACTGATACACACACACGTGTGCCCTTGTACTCACTGTTAATGGTCCCAATATATTCTAATCAGTCCTTACTTGTGCCTCATTCGTAATTTTTCCTCAGCCTTCTTTGTGGTGTTTATGAATGACACTAACATATCAGCTAAGTCCATAAATGGCTCTATTTTCTCCCGTGACATCAGTGAGCCAAACCTCGAGCTACTGGAGGACAAATGGAATTTCTTCTTGTTCTAGTCTCACTTACAGGCCTGAATCCTAGAGGAAGACCTAGCTGGCTCTCAGAGTGTTTGATGCTAGGTGGAACAAGGAAGAGTGGCTCTGAGTAGATCCGTATGAAATTATACCACTAAATATAAACTATACCAGAAAAAGAAAATGCTACATAAAAAGTTTTCTCTAGCAAAAAGCCACCAAAAGCTGCCAAAGGATCCAGGTCATTCCAGTGCTAGCGGAAGTGACCCTGTCCTGTGTCTTTAGCGCTCTGCTTTGTAAAGGTCAAAACCTTTCATAATTGGCTTATACCACAAAGCAGATTATACGGGATCATTCTTGATGCTATTTTCGACTCAGATTTTATGACGAAAGTTACTCAGATGGTCAGCACTGAAATAATTGGTTTTTACCACTTATCATTATTCTTATGTTTAGTTTTCATGCAGACCGAAAATGTCACAGAAACAAAATTCTACGTAAGGATCATCCATTCAATTGCATAAATGTTGGGACAGGCTCTGGGTGTGCTAGCATACCAGCCCTGAGTGCTGAACCCTCACCTGAGTGGGCAGATCTGTATTCTTTCTGACTTCTTATAACAGCAAAAGTTGAACCTGCCTTAGCCGCTCCTAAATTTTTAGAACTGAAGATTGGGCCTGCGGGGGATGAGTATTCTTAAGGCAAATCATTTCCAGGGCAGGTGTGCAATCCTGTGAGCAGTGTGAGGGACCAAAGAAAACAGAAGTATGAGATACACACGAGAGAGCAGTCCCTTGCCCTATTGCTGACATTTGGGCAGCGGTCTGGGATAAAAATCAGTCACAAATCATGGTAGACGCATTCAGGGTGAAGCTGTCTTTTATTTGGGTGGGTGTTTGGATGCTTCATGCTCGGCTCTGCAGCAGGGACAGAACAAAGTGCTAACTACTACAGAATTCCCCCTATGAGTGCAGAGCATCCAGGCCAAACGCCAGTATAACAGCTCTGGCATCTTTTATGAAAGACTGCCAATTCATCAGTAGAGAAGAAAGGAGCTACTTCAAACAGTTGTGTTTTTTTTTCTTTAAATGGAAACTTACTTGTATTTTATACTAAACTGATTTTCTTAAAAGCAAGGTTAATAGCTTCCATTAGAGGCACTTCTGCCAAAGATGGTCTTAGTTTTATTCCTAAATGGACACCAGGATCGAGGTGATTTCTGCATTTTTAGGAAATTATATATTCTACAAATGAACAGTGCCATTTTAGATATCATTTTCCAGTATGGACACAGAAATCTTGAGAACACTTCAATCTGACATGTAAAAGCATGTATGTGCCTTGTAATGGTTTCTTGGATAGGAAAATGTGTTTCCAGGTTATTATTTATTTTACATGTTTCTTTTTATTTTCTGAGACAGTAACTCATGTAGCCCAGGCTGGCTTCCAGTTCCCTGGGTAGCCTAGGATAACCTTGAACTAGTAATGCTCCTGTCTCCCCCTGCCTCCAGAGTACAGATTTGTGCCACCACACTTGGCTTAGTTTTCTTAATCATTTTAAAAACTGTATTGTATGTATATGCATGCATGGACATTACATATGTGATGTTTTGTGTACATACCGATGTATAAATGTATATAGGTACACTTTACTATTTATTTATTTATAAATACAATGATTCCTTAACAGTTCTGTGCCTTCTTTCTGGCTCTTGATTGATCCGCTATGTCTGTGGTAGTTTAACCTCGGTCTCCCCTGACTCACGGTATGAAAACCAAAAGATGTAACACAGAGTTCTTCAAGGATCTCCCATACTGACACTTCTTTGTGGCCTCAGGCTTTCCAGCGGCAGGTCCACGAGAGCCTGACCCAGCTAGAGCTGATCAACAAACAGTACCGCCGCCTGGCCAGAGAGAATCGCACAGACTCGGCGTGCAGCCTCAGGCAGATGGTCCATGGAGGCAACCAGAGATGGGATGACCTACAGAAGCGTGTCACCTCCATCTTGCGCAGACTCAAGGTTCCCATTAAACTTTGCCTGTAATTTAGAGGCTAGAGGACAAGCTTTGACTGTCTCGCAGTAGTGAGACATGTTCTTGCCAAAAGTGGGAGTAGGAATGGCAGGAGGGAATGGAGGGGGAAATGATATGAAGACAATTTAGAGTGCCCCATGCTTGTGAGGAATTGACTTCCCAGAAGGTTGGAATTGGGTGGGCCATGTCAGCGTGTGACTATGGACATTTTAATGCCTAATGTCTTCCTCCTCCTCCTCCTAGCATTTTATTAGCCAGCGTGAGGAGTTTGAGACTGCACGGGACAGCATTCTTGTCTGGCTCACAGAGATGGATCTGCAGCTCACCAATATTGAACATTTTTCTGAATGTGATGTTCAAGCTAAAATAAAGCAACTCAAGGTAATCATCAGTGTGGAGGAACAATGCAAAGGAAAGGGTTTGCAAAGCCTGTTGTGGAGAGCTCGGTAGAGAGCCTTTGAAAAATTAGTTCTCAGTGATCAGAAAAATATTCAGAAGATACTAGAGATATTGAATTTTGGAGGTTTTTTTGGGGGGGGGTTGTTTTGTTTTTAATGTTCAAGATAGGGTTTGTCTAAATAGTCCTGTCTGGTTTGGAACTCACTCTGTAGTCCAGGCTGTCCTTGAACAGAGATCTGCTTGCCTCTGCCTCCTGAGTGTTGAGATTAAAGTATGAGCTATGATGCCTGGCAATGCTGAACTCTTTTAAAAATGCACCAATCCACCATTAACGTAAACACTTAAAATATGAACTTGGCTGGCAGTGTAGGGATTTTTATTGTTATTGTTTAACATATCACTTATTTCCAAGATCTATAGAGATTTTAGGTGGGCCCCCAGACTCCAGAAAAAAAATCTCCAACTTTCCTCTGCTTTAATTTAAAAAAAAAAAATGACTTTCATTTATTGTATGTGTATAGCAAGGGCCACAGGAGTCCACATGCCACTGGGTTCATGTGAAGGTCAGAAGCCAACTTACAGGTTGGTTCTCTCCTTCCAGCATGTGAATTTCAGGAACTGAGTTCCAGTCCTTGGTGGCAACAGTCATTTTGCTGGCTCACAATGCAACCTTCTTATTTTGGCATTTCATTCTACATAGTCTACATTCTTGGAGGCTAAGTTAATTTTAAACATGCATTGTATCATTTATTATGTAACTGAGAAACAGTGTCTAGGTAGAAACCTTCACAGAAGAGATGTGGATTACAGAAAAGAAGGAATGGCAAGACTAATCATTTTCAAGGCACTTTTTGACATTGTATCCCCAGGATAATGTGGATGTGGAGAACCACACAAGTCCTTGTAGCACTCTGGAGAGTCACACAAGGAAGAGGGTTACTAAGAGCCTTGACTGGATACTTAAGCGCCAGACTAGTACAGGCTACAGAGTGAGAACCTGTGGCAAATAACTAAAGCAAAACAAAACAAAAAAATATATCATATGATGATACACTTCTGTAATCCTAGCAGTTGGGATAGAGAGTCAGGGGTTCAGGAGCTCAAGATCGTATTTGTTTATATAACAAGGTTGAGACTAGCCTATGCTACATGAAATCCTATCTCAAAAAAAACAACAAAATAAAGTGTGTGTGTGTCTGTGTGTGTATGTATGTATGTATGTATGTATCTATGTATGTGTGTATTTGCTTGTACTGGGAATTGAACCCAGGATATTACACATGCTAAGTATAAACTGTATCACTTAATCACCTCCTGTAATATTCCACTGTTGTGTTTTTTGTTTGTTTTTTATTTTTAAGAATAGTTACAGTGCTGCTTGTGATGGTTTGAATAAGAATGGCCCCCATAGGCTCATAGATTTGAATCCTTCACCAGTAAGTGAAACTGTTTGAACAGACTAGAAGGACAAGGAGGTGTGGCCTTGTTAGGGTAGGTGTGGCCTTGTTAGGGTAGGTGTGGCCTTGTTAGAGTAGGTGTGGCCTTGTTGGAGAAAGTGTGTCACTGCAGGTGGGCTTTGAGGTTTCAAAAGCCCACAATAGACGTAGGCTACTACTCTGGCACCATGTGCGTTAACCATGCTCCCTGCCATGATGACGGACTAACCTTGAAACTATAAGCTAGCCCCCAGTTAAATGTTGTATTTTATAAGAATTACCTTGGTCATGGTTTCTCTCCATAGTAGTAGAACAGTGCCTAAGACAATGCTCAGAACTTTCTGGTTTTTATGATGAAACAAAAGAAATCACCCTTAATAGTAGCTTATTAAGGTGGAATAAATTGCAAAATCATGAACCCTGCTGTTACGCTCAATGCTTTGCCCTGCCCATCTCCACACAACTACGCCAATTCATGCTACAGGGAAATCAGCATTTGAACACTTCAACAAGGCATTCCTATCAATCCATATTTGGAATTTTTCCTTTCAGATTCTGGCAGAATCTTGGAACTCATTACTACCCTCCATTTTCCTTGGCAGTCTTTGCCATTAGTGGACAATTATTCTTGTACCGAATGAGCATCTATCACTTGAAATTTGTCCCCATGGAACCTCTCTTTGAAATCATATAGGATGAGTGCAAATAATCTTTCCCAGATCCCTTGCTTCTCAAATCATATACCTCTATGCTCTGATGTGTATGTTCCAAGACAATGAAAGATCATCTGGGAATCTGTTGCCTCCCTTAGTGCATGATGTATATATAGTACGTAGAATAAATAAAAATGTTCATCCCACACCATCATTTGTACCAGGAGTCACCTGCACTGTTAATACCGTGATGGTTGTCAATGTTTCTATGTTATTCCCTATGTACACCATTTGTGGTGATATGTTTTTTGTTACCAAATTCTCTTTTCTAATGTTTTCAGTGCTGACTCCCAGTCTGCCTTAACATTAGATTTTACTTTAGAAAAAAAAAACTGTCCATCTTTGGCTTACCTTTGAACACAGTGTGACAGATATCCTGTATATGGTATCTCTGGAATTGTCAGAAATGTGTACAGTGTCATCATTTTGAGCTGTATAAAATCCACATTGCATTTGCACCCTTAGGCGTTCCAGCAGGAGATCTCACTGAATCACAGTAAGATTGAGCAGATCATTGCCCAGGGGGAGCAGCTGATAGAGAAGAGCGAGCCACTGGACTCTGCGGTCATTGAGGAGGAGCTGGACGAACTCCGGCGCTATTGCCAAGAAGTCTTCGGACGCGTGGAAAGATACCACAAGAAGCTGATCCGCCTGCCCGTATGCAGCATTTCTTTCTTTCTTGTTAAATCTAGAGAGAACTAGTTGTGTAGTATTAGGAAGTATAATACAATAAGGAGTCCAGTGTCTAGCAGCTGAATATCTGAGTTTTGCTCCAAGCTTTGATACCACTATTAGTAGAAACTTGGACAAGTTGCTTTGTCTCTGTCACCCCAATGTCCTCAACTTTAAAGTAGACTTCTTCATAGTCACTGCCTTGTAGGGAGAACTGTTTTGTTCATTCTGTGAGTGACCATGCATTTCTATAAAGACTTGGGCAGACTGTGTGGCATTCTCCTTAAATGGGAGATGGGGTAGTTTTGAGAAGAAATGAGGAGCTGAAATAATTTCTCAGCTTGTGAGTTTATTTTTGAATGAATCATTTCCTTCCATTTTTTTTCTACTTGCCACTATAATTTCATCTCATCTGTAGAGGTGCTGTTATCCAAATATTTGAAATTGATATCAAACATATCAATTTGAAAATTGATTTTAAAAAAAACATGTTTTATGACTAGCATATGAAACCAAAATGATAATGTGCCATGGTGTGCCAGTCAAGTTGGAGGCATGCTACTTGGTCCATTATTTGCATCACTTTTTTATTTAATATTATTTAATTTCCTATAATGATTCCTTGGAGTAGGTTTCAATGTATTTCCCAACTTACCTGTGATAAAAACTGATGCTGAAATAGATCAATATATAAGGTATTTTGAAAGTAATCAGAAAGTTCTTCCATATCTGTTGATAAAGTTAACGCCAGGTGGTCAGCAGGACGTGTTGGCATTTACTGAAGGTCACACCTGTTTGGAATAAGAAGCATATTCCATTCTTGGAGTAACAGAGTTGGTGTGATTTCCCTTTTAGCTACCGGATGATGACCATGACCTCTCAGATCGAGAGCTCGCTCTTGAAGACTCCACAGCTCTTTCAGACCTGCGCTGGCAGGACCCCTCTGCAGATGGCATGCCCTCCCCACAGGCTTCCTCCAACCCCTCCCTCTCCCTCCCTCAACCCCTCCGGAGTGAGCGGTCAGGGCGAGACACTCCAGCCAGCGTGGACTCCATCCCCCTGGAATGGGACCACGATTATGACCTCAGTCGGGATCTGGAGTCAGCATCCCGAACTCTGCCCTCAGAAGATGAAGAGGGCGAGGAAGACAAGGAGTTCTACCTCAGGGGAGCTGTTGGCTTGTCAGGTAGGAGGGAACACTTCCTGTTGGGAATCCATGTGAGGGACACATCAGCTATCTGGACACATCTTCCCTGAAAGATGCGTCATTAGCATTATATGTATACATTCACAGGGACATGATAGGATGCCCGTCTCAGGGCTGGGTAGAGACTTTTGAGTGAGACTACAGAAGTAATGATGAGTCCATGAGGTGAACATAGTGTGCAGAGGAAGGAGGAGAGAGAGGAGCCCCTGTCAGGATTGTGATCAGTCTTGGTGCTTTGGGCCATTTGAAGTTTGCCAAAATAAGATTGTGTTGGATAGCACAGAGTAGGCACAATGAATGCTGGAAAGATGAAGGTCTGGCCATGAGGTGACCAGTTCACTATGGAGAGGCGTTTGGCCCTTATCCTGAAGTTCACTGGGATCCACTGGAAGCTTAAAGAACAGAAGTGGCCAGATGTGATTTTTCATAGTTGATCTGTATGTGGACTCCATGGATGGAACACAGATTGGAAATAAGAGCGTTTAGATGGATGTTATATGCGAGCATAGATGATGGTCTATAAGCCTGAATTAGGGAAACAGCATCAGGAAGGGGTGACAGATCACGCGAAATGAATCCCCCCTTACCAGATGATTGAATAGAGGTAGAGATGACTCTGGGTTAGGCATCTAAGCAGAAGATGAAACTGTTCCTAGGCTGTGAAAAAATGAGAAAGAGAAAACATGGCGTGCCTGGATGAGGGAGGCAAGTTGGGAAATAGGAAAAGTACAAACATTAGGTGTATTCATCCCTATTTTGAGATATTTATAGAACTTCCAGACCTTACAATTTAGAAATAAATGTATGGGTCTAGATCTGTATCTGAAGATGCACATTAGGTAGGAATTCTCCTACATGTAACTAGGAAATCTCTTAATGCATGGAAGGAATTACCAGCTAAAACATCTAGAAAAAGAAAAAACAAACAGAAAAGCAACAAAACAGCATCGAATATAGTGAAGGGGGAAAGACAGAAAAGAGAACCTTACAGAAACTAAACAAAACCAATATATAGTTAGAGAACGGTGCAGTCCATGGCACACTAGAAAGCCCTGAAATGTGACCGCCATAATTGAGGTTGACTGCAGACAGAAAATGCACTTATATGCATGGGCCAATTTTCAAGACTTAGTACAAAGGATGAACACAAACTATTAGTGCTATTATGTTGATTGCATACCATATTAAGCTAATCTGCCTGTTTATTACTATTCTAATGTCACTGTGAAGCCTTTAAACTTTCATATATGGCTCACATACAGATATAGGGAGCACTGCTCCTCTAAAAGCTGTCTGTGTGGAAATTCCTGCTCGAATCCAGGCCCAGTGACATGCACCTGTAACCCTAGCATTCAAGAAGTGGACACAGGACGATCAGGAGAGTTCAGAATAATCCTCTGCTACAGTATTAGTGACTTTTCTGTTGCTGCAATAAACCACCATCACCAAAAAGCAACTTGAGTAAAAGGAGTTCCTTTGGGCTTGTGTTTCCAGAGGGATAAGGCTCCATCATCACAGAAAAGGCATGGCATGGGAGTAGGAGCGAGAAACTGGCTGGTTACATTGTCTGTCATCCATATACAGAGCCTGAGAAGAGGAAGTGTGATGGGCTATAAACTCGTCGAAGCCAGCCCCCCAAATGATATACTTCCTCTCACAAGGTTCTGCCTCCTAAAGGCTCCACAGCTTCCCCCTTAAAGCACCATGAACTGGTGACTAAATGTTCCCCCCATACGTGAGCCTATGGAGGGTGTTTTTCATTCAAGCCACCACAGGTATGCTGTAATTTGGAGACTTGAAGGACTGGCTGTGCTGTGTGAAACCTTCTCTCAAAGCAAACATGCCTGCGAAGGGAATCCCTCTTCTGCCAGTTAGTGTCTTTCTAGGTTTGTGTGAGGAACCACTTTGCTCTTATTTTGTCATCTATAAAATGGAAATAATACTACCAGGAATTCTGAGGGTTCCTGTGAGGATGAAAGCATTCTAAACAGTGGCTGCTTAGAAAAGGTAACTTGAAGAAATAAAAAATAAAGGAAAAAATAATAATAATAATAAAATAAAATAAAAAAGAAAAGGCTCAATCGACGTGAATTCTTAGCAGGATTCGTTACAGGAAGCCTTTGGCAAGCTTGCATGTTTTCCCCTTCGTGCCAGCCGCTGTCAAGAACGACTAATTTCTTTTTTCCTTAGGCAAACTACTTTCCTGCCACAAGGGAATTGAGGTGCCCAGCACTTAGCTGTTAACTTAGACTGTGCTCTTTTTGCAGATGTAGTGATCCCCGAGAACCCTGAAGCTTATGTAAAACTCACAGAAAATGCAATCAGAAATACCTCTGGTAGGCCAGCCTCCCACACCTGCCTTCTTACAACAACCCCCCTTTCTCAGCTCAGCTTCCCTGCCTCTCACAGCTTTGGGGCTCTGGCATGCCAAGACACAGCCTTCCTTTCTTCCTCCTGCATTAGGGAAACAAAACACGAAACAAAAACAAAAACAAAACTGCTGGTTGATGGGCACTAAGAATATGATCTCCATAACCAGGTCATGAAATAGCTCATCAGCTTGTCAACTGGTAATCAGTCTCATTACAGAGAGAACTCAATGCCCAATGACAGCCGAAAATACAGGAGGCAAAAGCCCTTGGTCTTCCTATGTGTTCTCATTCTCCCCTTGGTGGAAGCCGGTACTTGTTTTCTAGTATGTAACCTGCCACTGGCCAGGCAAATGGTGTTGGGCGCACCCTCTACCACAGCCTCCCTGAGAGTGTGAACAGCAGCTGGTGACCTGTGTCCTTTTTAACTTCAAAAGTAGTACCTCCTCAAATGAGAAGTGTTCTCCATAATACTGTAATCTGTAGATTGCCATGTAAGAGAATTATTTCTGAAGCCAGAGGAGTTGAAAAGAGAAATCAGTTTTGTTCAAGGTGGCAATAGATCCCGTACATATTTAAGCACACTGAAGGTCTGGGTTAATGTTTGGGACTCGTGGCAGACCACTGATATGTTTCTGAGTCAATGTCTGGTATATATCAGTCTGAGGTTTCTAAAGACCACCACAGGACAAAAATCAAGCTAGTTTTACAGTGACCTTCTTAAAGATTTTCAGCTAGCGGTCTCCTCTAGGTAGATTTAAGAATGAATTTTCTAAAGCTTATTTGCTAGTTTTACTCTGTTTTCATCCCACTCAGATAGTCAGTGTACCTGGTCAGCACTGAATGTAACACACATGCAGATACATATCTGGAAGAGCACGCCCACAGGCACACTATAAGTTCAAAGCTCTTAAGAGAAGGTGAGCCGGAACCTAGGCAGTGAGGCAGAGCTTGCCTAGAGAAGAGACAGAATCCAGGTTTTGTTTCAGACATCCTATAAATAGGAAAGCGTTCCTTTATATATAATGAATCTGAGGCTGAAGCCTTCTCTGCTAGCTAAGTGAGCTTGGGAAGCCCGTGTCTCCTGGTGCCTGGGACATGGCTAGGTCCTCTGCAGATTATTGGGAAAGCCTTCCAGTGTGTGTAACACTCCAATTGTCATGGGACTGGCTGGATGTGGGAGCAGACCCTCAGAGGCTGTTCAGGATCCTCTGCTGAGCTCTCTGCCAAGCCCAGGGTGCTGTCTCTTTAGGAAGTATACTTACTGACTTGGCCCCTTGAATGTCTAACCCTCTAGCAGGATAGCACTAAATCTGCTTTTTGATTTCCCTCGTCACACACTCTTTCTGCTTTGCCAAAGCTGAAATGCTTTTGACTGACAGGTTTGAAATAAGTCAAACATTGTGATCCATTAAAGACTCTTATGGTTGACACCGCAGGGGATCCCACCTCACTGGAATCACAGATGAGGCAACTGGACAAAGCCCTGGATGACAGCCGCTTCCAGATTCAACAAGCTGCAAATATTCTCAGAAGCAAAACTCCCACAGGGCCAGACCTGGACACCAGCTACAAGGGCTATGTGAGTATTCCAGCCAGCATGCTCCTGACCTGAACCTAGATTACAACTCTGACCGAAAACAGCCCATCTGCCTGCAGCGTGTGGGTTCTGTGAAGTCTTAGGTACAGAGGTGTCCTTGAACTCATACACATGGATGTGTGACACAAAACCCCATTGTTTGAAATTATTTTTTTTTAAAGAACTGATCTGTTTGTGGGCAATGGAGACCATTGTCACCACCAGCCTGTTCTCTTTCTCTGGGCACTTAATATGATCCATTTAGCTGAGGACAACAAAACGCTTCCACTTCTAAATATCACGAGATGGCTGTCCAAATTCAGCTAATAAATCTTGGACCAAGGTTATTCCCCGATTACTGACATGAGATTCTGCTGTTGTTGTCCTTTCAGTACTTTTAAATTCATTTAATGACCTTGGGAGGGTTTGTAATCTTCTCCTTTTTATCTGAGGAGATTTTACATTGCTGAGGAACTGAGCCTTGCATGCACTTGGCTGGCACTGTGCTACCGAGCTGCACCCCAGCTCCACCTCCAGCTCTCTGGGTGCTGTGTCTGAAGGAGGCGATCCTCACTAAAACAAGCTACAGGAAAAGGTAGTAAGGGTTATATATATATATATATATATATATATATATATATATATATATATAT
>CAJQZJ010033456.1:3578434-3596705 GCA_907164525.1 Lophiomys imhausi | reverse complement strand
GTGTGTGTGTGTGTGTGTGTGTGTGTGTGTGTGTGTGAATTGAAAATACTGTTCTCCTAGCAGGGTTTTCATTCTAGTTCCAGGAAGTTCCCTATGAAATAGCTGCCCCTCTGGACTACTTACCACCACTGAGAAGAAATCTAAATGCCTGCAAGGAGGGTGGAGATGAGGGAATGAATAGCGATAAACTGCCCCTCAATAGTAGTTTTGGTTTACCAGCTGTGTATTGCAGGGCTGGCTGTTTTATCCGGTCATCCCCACACAGCTGAAGTAGCAGAGTGTATTTTTATACACTTTCTTGTTTCAACCCTCCTTTTCCTGTAATCCCCTCGCCCTGCTTCCCCCCCCCCCTTTTGGTTTGAAAGCAATGCTGTGGTTTTGATTTTGTTTTTAACCATCTGTTAAAAAACAGCAATAACGAAATACGGCTTAAACCTCCCCAGGGCTTAGGAAGACAATGATGGCCCTCTGTAGGTGCTCTTCTATCCTCTTAGCCACCTACAAGAAAAAGCAATCACACCCTATAGACAGCATCGCATCATATTACTCCCCTCTCCCCACAAACTGTGGATTTGCCATGACCGGAGATGAAGACATCCCACGGGATTCCTCTGAGAAGACCACAGATCCAGTCCTCCGATTGACAAAAGTGATGATGATAAGGGGGAAAGCTTTTTAGTCAGTAGCAAGGGTAATTCATCACCCATTGGTTCACAAATAGCAAATCTGTCTGCTCCCCTAATTATTTTAGGCTTCTGCATAGGTCTTCTGAATATGTCTAAGGTGTTGTTTCTTAGGTCATCGGCTGCTTCCATGTGCTTCCTAGCAGGGCATTTGCTAATGGGTCAGCCGCATTCTCACTGCAATATCCACAAGGCTCTTCTGCCCAGTATCGCTAATTAACATCGTTCCGATACTCACCAGTGCTCACTTGGTTACCTGGGAGGGAATAAAATACAAAGAAACTTCCCCTGGATGACACGCTCCATCAAACACCTGGCAGACAAGCTATGGTTGAACATTCCGGGGCCTCTTAACTCCATGGCACCTTGGATTGTGTGCGCTCAGCCATGACAGTGGGCACAGAGGGAAAGTGGGCTTCACTCACAGTCCAGGCTGTCCTGGTGTTCCTTGGCCAGGGAACTGGTGAGGTCTGGTGTCTGATCTTGCACTGGCCCAGCAAATCTGAAAGGTTATTGAAGAAACACTGGACTCAGAGACAGACTGTTTCTTGAGAATGAAAAGGAGCTAATTTGGAAAGGTATTGGTTTGAAGGGAGAGGTTGCATTTGGGTTTTGTTGTTTCAGCTCAATATTTCTTACTACATCCACAACCTGTTACATATTTCAGTTGAATTTTAAGTTGGCAATCTCATGGTCTCACTGAATATTACAATAGTCTAATTGGATGGAGACCAGTTGTTACTCAAGGTCTATGCTGTTTAGGACCCAAACCTACAAAATCAATACACAATATCTTACCTTAAGAGATTTGCAATGTATCCGAATCCAGAGATTCCTAGAATCAATTACAAGGAGGCTTCCAAAGAAGTTGCTAAAACGCTAAGAAACAGAAAACAAAACAAAACAAAATTGTGCCTGCATTTATACTGACTTGTAATACTTGTGGTTTTTGTTTGAGATTAAGCATGTGGAAGTATGCCCTTCAGAACAGTGCTTTTATGGTCCAGCTTGTACCTTTTACCAGCATCTGACTTAAGATTTTGGAACCCTGTCACCAAAAATTCCATGTATATATGCATGAATGAGTATTAGTTTTTAAAAAACTGTAAAGATGGTGTGCTAGTTTTCAGCAAGATGGTAGACTGTAATTCTCTTCATCCTGTGTACGATGAATGGTGACTTCACTCTATAGCTGAGAACAGCGAGAGGCAGAACTACCCTGGGAGCTTTTGGTTTGGGCATCTTCTTCATACAGAATTAAGAAGGAATGGGAGTTAAAAAGGACTGGCCAAAATCCTAATAGGAGGGACAAGAAAGAGGTGTCCTTTCAGATTAGTTCAAGGTAGTCTAATATATTTAAGCAAGCCAGTAGGAGTTTTCTTTTGCTTGCTCACTAGGAACTCTCATAAGTGCTATTCTGTTTCTGGTTAAATTTGTTTTCCAGTTCCTTCTGTTGGGCTTTTCCTGGAAGCCCATTTGTTCAAAGCATCCAAAGAGCCTGAGCATAAAGCAGTTTCCCTTATGAGGCCAACTGCCTTCTTGGCCCAGGACAACTGTGGGGAGCGACACCAACAGGCTTCTCTTTTGCTCTTTTGAAGTAAGCTGTCCCAGCAATGGGGGAAAGGAGTCAAGCAGTTTGGGAAATAATATCTTTGAACACACTTTTAGTGAATCAGAAATGTTTTCCTGAGAGAACAGACTGAATTCAGCAATTCTCAAGAACATTACTCAGCACACTTGCAGGATAGCCATACAGAGAATAACTGTTAGATGATGGCATTTATTTAGTACTTAAATGTGGTACAAGCACCATGCTAAGCATTGTGTGTGCTACCTCAGGTAACCTTAAATCCCTGTGACATGTTTGGATCCCTCAACTTACAGACAAAGACCAGAGATCAGAAGTATGAACACAGGTCTCACAACACTCTGGATCCTACCAAAGTGGAAATATACCTCTCTCCCACTGGGATGTCTGTAGTAGGATAAATCAGGCACTATGTGCACAGCACCATGTGAACATTCGATTTGGAAAAAGCGAGTAATGGAGGTCTTGGTTGATTCTTGCAGTTGTCTTCTGAGCCACATACCTAGGACATACTGGGTTTAAAAGATACCTAGAAATTTCTGCATATGAAATTTATTTATCATGTCTAACAAGCATCAGAACAAACTGAAACTACTTTCCCCCATCAGCTTTATAACATATATGCATGGAATTATTTCATTATGTCTTCCTTAGTCCTATAGAATTTAAACAATGAGATGCCTATTGTGTGCAGATTCTCGGGGCTCTTGGTTCTTTTTGTGTCATGTGTTTTTATACCCCACTCCCTCCTTTACTATTCTCCTTCCTCCATAAGTGAATATGTGTTCTAGAAAAGTGACAAAACAATATTTATCCATCAATTTGAAAGAGACGAGAAAGACGGGATATATATTTACTTATAGAGAATAAGCACATGTTATTCTGGACAAAATTATTTAAAATATCTTCATTGATTAAGTTCTTTGGGTAGAGTCACACATTTAAGTTTTTCTGTTCAAATGCGGTCTACACAGTCACCCAACATCTATACAAGCCAGTGGAAAATGACTATGAACAAGTCCAGTCACCTTTGTTCTGTCTTTTGTTGAATTTCCCAGGACTCTTGAAACTTGGATGATCTCAGGCCAATAAGTTAATATTAAAAAATACCCTTTTACTTTGAAATCATTAACCTATTGGTGGTAAAATCTCTAAGACAGAGTCACCCTGCCGAAGCAACTTTAAAACTTTGGGAATTCTAGTAGTTACTCCAGGTGGGGTAGACAGTTCTCTCATTTAGTCGATTGGACATTTAGTCAACTGCATTGACAGTCTCTAAGTACTGTGTGTTCTCCTTGTCCCAACCTCAGCCCATTAGTTCTCTCTAAGTTGGCATTCTTCAACAGTAGAAATGAGGTGACAGTTACATTTTAATAAAGAATACTCTGATGTTGTTAAATGTGCCATGTCCTTCAAAAAATTCTGTCACATGTCACAGTCCATGCTCTCCAAATGATGACCTTTCTAGGTCTTGTTAGGAATGAACCATCCATGACCAAACCTCTGTTCTGATCCTGATCTTTAACTTCACAGAAGCTAATAGTTGACAAAGAGGGGCTATCCAGCTCTGTTTGATTGAATTATCAACTGTTTGTGGACCTTTGCCCATCACGAAGTGTCTAAATGCCTCCTGATGAAAATTTATCAGTTAGATATGTAGCCCTGAGAAATGGAGACTTTTCTTCTTTCATTGTGCCATCATTCATCCATCTCCATGGGTCAATGTTGTTTGCCAAGGACTGTTTTCACATCAACATGTACTGAATAATCATACCAAAGAAAGACTCAATACAGAGTCTGTCCTGGGCTTTTATCCCATCTTTCTCGGGACTCTTTAAAGCAAACTATTGAATCATGTAAACTGTCAAGGAAAAATAATGGCTTTGGTATTTAATATGCTAAGTCTAAAATAAGAAAAGGAAGTCCAGAAAAATAAATGTGGCATATCTGTGGCCTATGTGACTTCCTGGAAACATAGTCCCTTATAGTGACATAATGACAAGTGACAAATGCTTCTATGACTAGAAACGTTGATCTTACACACAAGAAAACTACTTCCAAAGGACGTAGGGTGCAAGCAGTCTTATTTGCTTCTACATGTGAAATATATGTAACATAAATGTGACCCATAGCCCTGTCTTTCATGTCACCAACCAATGACCACAGTATATCAGGGAGTGATTTTTATTTTTAATTTGTAGTTTGGCTACTGTTAGAGTCAGAGTTCTGGGGTTGAGGATACACAGAGACAGAGATTCTCTGCATCTTGTTGGTCTGCTAGTCTTGCTGAGTCCATGAGCTTAGGTTCAGAGAGAGACCATGTCTCAAAAAATAGGAAGGAAAGCAATAGGGGAAGATACCTGACAACAACATATGATTCCACAACCACCCATAAATACACGAAAATGGAAAACTGTACACACACACACACACACACACACACACACAGAGAGAGAGAGAGAGAGAGAGAGAGAGAGATTGATTCTTCAGGGGAGTCCAAATTGTGATCACTGAAGTCTCAGGTTGTTTCCTTCACTATGCTCCTTGCTAGTGACATCAACATGAGTTTTCATTCGTGAGCTTTCTTCCCATCATCTGTAAAAGGAAGCTAGTGAGTACGTACCTCAGGTGGCTATTAAGGGGATTAAATGAGGAATACCCAAGATAAGTGGTTAGTGTGTTGCCTAGCAATTTTTTAGAATAAATGTTAACTCTCCTTAATAAAGTGAGGAGAATGGTTATATACTCTACAACCTTATCTAAGCATGAATATTTTATAATTGAGTAGCTGTGGGAGTTTCTGTTCTTCCCCCCCCCCCTTTCCTTAGTAACGTACATAACATATTTATCTCATGCTTTCCTGGTTTTCCTTGAGATGTAATTTTCTACCATCAGGCTCATTAGAAGTAACTTACTGGGTTTGGGAAAAGGACAGTCAAGGAATTTTCCCACTAGATGGTGGATGAACTCTTTTGGCCTCTCAGTTGGGGCCTGTTTACATTGACAAGTTAATAGAAATCATAAATCATATAGAACATGGAGCTGAAAAACTAGCAGCTCTCTAGCCTGATTTGGAGCAGCTGTCACACAGAGGCAAGCTGAGTTGGCCTGGGTTGCACTGCCTTTGGTTATGGGCTTCAGGAAGAAGTGAGGTTTTAGTTTAGGGAAGTTATTATTTGTCCCTCTATTATACTTCAAAAGTATACAAGAGATACAGGGCGGTATGAACTGCTTAGGACTTTAGCACTAGCCTCTCTCCTACCCTCCATTTATATTTTAATAACATATTTGAGGAGGTCCTCTGTTCCCTTTAAGACGATTGTGCCTGTATTTTTATTCTGACATTTATTTTCTCAGGTACTACCCCTCCTCCCCCACTAATCTCAGGGTAATCCATCTTCAGAACTTCACAGCCAACTAGGAAGCTACAAACATGTTTTCTTAGAATCAAAACCTGAAGAATTACCAACATAGATTATATATCCTCTTTTCACAATAAAGGCATTTGATGTCCTTATGTTTAATTATACTAAACTCATGAGGGAATACTAAACTCAGACTAGGGACTTAGGAATACATCTTGTTGGTATACTTAGTATTTTCTGCTCACAGGATGCTGTTAGATGTATGTGTCCATAAAATAGCTCTTGTAAAAAAAAACATTCTTAGTCATTTCCACAAGTAAACCAATAGAGCATTAATGCCTCCTCCAAAAAGAAGACAGCCACACCAACTTAGAACAAACCTGCTTCTGCATTCAGGACTTTGCAGCCACTGTTTCTTAGGAATGCCAAAAACCTCTGTGCTTTCTCTAATGCACTTAAAGCAAAAATAGGAAAACTTGGCACTTTGAATCTGGAAGGAGTTTCAAGGCGACAGTCTTTCCTCTCTGGAAAAACAGCATCAGTTTCTCAAAGCCACTGAGTTAGTGGTAGGACCAGGCTAGAATCTGCTCTTCAGCAGTCATGTTCTGTAGACAGAGTTCATTGCTGTTCTCTGCACGGTTTTGAAACTGCTTATGTAAGACCAGATGCTTGTGTGGTGCAAGATGAAACCAGGGCAGACTCTGATGTTAAGTTCCTTTCCTGGGCCTGTGCAATGTGACTGGGGACATTTTTATCCTTATGCTACATGGATTTGACCATATGCAGAGTGGTGGTTAGAACTGGCACACTGTGGGGTTCCGATAGTCAATTTTTGTCTAACAGTGTCTCTGGTATTCTGAAACCAAAAAAAAAAAAAAAAAAAAAAAAATACTGCATCAAACCTCTACATCTTAATTATCCTGAATTTATTTCATCTATGCAATTATCACTATTGACGGAAAAGTTTTCACCAAATTGAATGAAGGGAGTGTAATTTGAATGTGTTTTGTCACCTTTAATCAACTGGTCCGATGTTCATTTTTGAGGTAGTTCACTTTTCCAGCTGCCATTCCTTGGGTAGTGGGGAAGTGACTTGGGCAGCCTACAGAAGGCTCATGGTTCCTGTTTCAGTGGTTGGGAAATGGCCCAGGCACCCTCATAAGGTTGGCTACACAGTGTCAAATTGGGTTGTGTTTTGCATGGCCCTTTACATTCTAGGAAGGCAGTAAAGCAAGAAACAGCCCATCCTGTATTTGAGTTAAGTTGTTTACATTGATTCTTCCCTTAGGTCCACCAAAGGTGGCTTCGATTCCTCCCTTTCTGAAGCCAGGCCAGCCCGGGTGGGTCGAGCCTTCCTGTTCCGGGTGCTCCGGGCTGCCCTTCCCCTTCAGCTTCTCCTGCTGCTCCTTATCGGACTCACCTGCCTTGTACCCATGTCAGAGGAAGACTACAGCTGTGCCCTCTCCAACAACTTTGCCCGATCATTCCATCCTATGCTCAGATACACCAACGGTCCTCCTCCACTCTGAAGCAAGCAGATGTCCTCGGCACAAGCACCAGAGCATGAGGGGAGTTGGACCCAAAGCAACCCCAGGCTATCACAGAAGACTGATCCTTCCAGAAGGCCTCATGGGGCAGCTTCAGCTCTTCTCCATACCCTGTGTGTAAAAAAAAAAATTCAAACTGTTGGACACAGATGGTAAACAACAAGAGGTAAACAAACATGGGGACTGGTACAGTGTCATTTGACACTCTGAGCCTTAACAATATTATGTTAAGGACATACAGAGTTCCTGGACCCATGAAATCTGGGCCTTTGGTATAGCCTTTGGCTCTAGTGGGCCATCTGGGCAGCTTTCCTATGGTGCTGCTCCATCAACCCAAAAGCCCCTCTCCTGGGCACCATGTCAGTATCATACAATCTACCAACCCACCCCTGCTGGAGGTATTAGAATCTCCTCACATACCATTCTTAGGATTGTATATGGCAGCTTCCATTCTACCCTCTTTTCCTTTGAGGCATGATGTTTTAACATTGCTTTAGAGGCACAAGCTGTAAATCTGAAAGGCACTTTAAAAAAAGTATAAAGAAAATCTGGATGTAATAAATAAGATCACAGAAAGCTTTATGTGAAGAAAATTGAATGTTATAGTATAAAAAGATATTTATGTATGTACAGTTTGCTAAAGCCAAGTTTTATTTGTTGATTTCTTTGCATTTATTATAGATACTATAAAGAACTTCATCTGTGTCTTTTCTTCCTTTAAAACCTAACTTGAATTTTCATTATTCAGTAGGACGCAACCTAATTTGTCTTTTCGTTGTTATTGTTAAACCATGCTTTATGTATGGCAATATAATTTACATGTTAAATAGAATATTATAGTGCTTTGGTATAGTTTTAAACAGGAAAAAAGAGAAAAATTTGAAGTTATAGGACAAATTCTGCCTCCCCCCAAAAAAACCAAATTTGACAGAAACAAATCCCATTTTCTAAATGGGTCAGTATGACAAATGGACTCAGTGACTATCTCTGTCATGTTGCTCTGCTGGTCAATGGAATTAAAAAGAAATCCCAGTTTTCAAAATCACTGCCTCAGGGGAACAACACGTGTTAGATCCTTTGGGAATCCAAACCCAAAATAGATCCTGCTACTTCAGCATGCAGAAAGTTGAATTTGCATATTCATATCCACTATGAAAAACTAGACACAAACACCTAATATGCCCTTTGAATTCATATATCCATATCCACTGTGAAAGCTAGACACAAACATCTAATATGCCCTTTGTCTCCTCTCTGAACGTTTGCACCTAACCTACACTTAGAATTTTTTTGTTGTTGTTGTTCAATGAATGAAGCTAGAAGGCAAGGATGGATCAAAGGAAAAAGATTGCTAGAGGAAGTGTATATTCACACAGGAACCTGGAAGAGCTTTTTTCCTTTGTGGCAAATCAGATCTCATGGATTCTAGCCTCCTGTCACACACTCTTCTCTGTTCCCTTTTGAACAGTTGGAAAAGCCCCTTGAGATTCCTGTCAGAAGCCTCTTTCCCCCGTGTCCATTCTAAAGGCGCACATGGCCCATGAATCTTCCTAAAGCCCTCTTTAGAGCCGTTCTTTTCTATTAAGCCCCCTGCTGATCCTTAGCTACTAAATAAGGTACAGTTTTCCTTTTTGTATTTGTTTCAATACATAAGATGCCAGCATGCCGTTGTCAGGCTAAGACAGAAGAACAGAGAGTTAGAAGACAGGCAGGCCTTTTTTTTTCCCCAACATTTATTTCTTCAAGTTACATCTCACTCATAGCCCCCACCCTCCTTCCTTCCTAGTCCCACCCTCACACCCTCCTACCCTCTTCTGCCTTTCCCTCCAATCCTCTTTTTTTTTAAATTTAAGGTGTATTTTCCCCCAACAGCTCCCCTTTTTAGTCCAATAAAAGACTTTTTCTTAGTACAATAAATACAATACAAAACAATTAGAACAATTAGGCAACAATTATGAAAATTATAAGGTATAACATATATTCCCAATGCCCAATTCATATGTATTTGGCAACTAATAATAGTATTCTATTATCTATCTCGATGAATTTAACTTGCATTACCAACTTAAAATCTTAGACCCAGAACATACTCTTAATTTCTATACAACTTAAAACTGAGCTGTGAGACTATAACTATCTAGTCTTCAACCACATCAGAGACCTGAGAAGGATAAATATATCTGAGTAAACAGGAAGTGCAGAGCAAGCAGCTTCTAAAACTAAGAAATGACAGACAATTGGCTTCCTGGGCAATCCTCATTTCTCTCTGTAACATTGGAGTATCTATCTCCAGCCTCTTGGTCCAGTATCTCTGACAGACATTAATTGTAAAGCAGGAATTATGAAGGACTTGTCTACCCTGTCTTGGCAGAGCTAGGCTGTCTACTTACCTGCTTCCAAGTTTTGTCCTTTTCAGATAGCATTTTGTCTATATTTGAAGCCAGGGCTTTTTCTTGCCCAGTGGCTAGCTTGCCACTAAGGAAACCATATCCAAATGGAGATTCTTAAATACTCATCATCTACTTGAAGTAGAATGGGAGGGTACTGTCAAGAGCTGGCATGTCTCAATATCAAAAAAATCTTAAGAAAATATCTTTAAATGCCACATTCTACAGATCTCTTGAGGTTTTTGAAGATTATCTATCTCGGTATATTTGAATAAGCAAACGTTGCTTGTCCCTTAGCAACTTGATTTCTGATTAACTTAGAAAACATCTGTGATACACTAAACTAGTACCTAACAAAATGACAAGTCTGAATGACTATCAGCTTGCATTTCTTAATTATCCTAAACAGTTTGTGGTAGTTGCTATCAAAAGGCCTAGCACTTCACATTGCATTTTTAAAAGTTACATAGGTACAATACCTTAAAAACAGCTAACCTTGCTTTTGTATAAATATACAAAGATCTATACCAATGTAGCCAAATATAACCTTAATTTTGTATCAATATACAAAGATATAAGAGTAGACTCAATAATCTATCCCTTTTTATCATTCCTATATTATGTCTATATACCCTTTATTCTTAAATCTTTTCCCCCTACATAGAAGATAAAGAAGGATAGAGAAAAAAAAAAAGAGAGAAATCTCTGGGTCTAACCTCCTAAACCATGTTTAACAAGACCATTTAACAACTTGTAACCAATTCCCTTAAATGACAACAAACATCTATAACATCAAATGACCAAAAACATCACCCAATCCACCTTCTAGGAATGGGGTGTCACTCTCTTAAAATTGCTTCCTGCTGATGTGGGATGTAGGAAACCTGTTTGGGGGCCAAAATAAGAATGAAAAAACAGTTAAGTAAGTTAATAGTAACATTTGTTGTCCAGTTTTGTGTGTGTGTGTGTGTGTGTGTGTGTGTGTGTGTGTGTGTGTGTGCTCAGCTATTTAAATATCGTGAGAAGTTTGTAGTAAAAATCTGAACATTTGGTGGGAAAGTTCAAGTTTTTATTGACATCCTCAGCCAGGGTCTTACCCTACTTCAAAAAGATAAAAATGAAGGAAAATTGATTTCATTCTGCCCTATGACATTGCCAACTGTAGCCCTCATAGAATGATTTGATGCAAAGGACATTTTAATTTATCATTGAGTAATTTTAGGAGGTGCATATAGAAATATACCCCGAAGCTTCTCTTTGAAACAGAAGGTTCTGATGCCCTGCGAACATGTTTCCAAGTTGCATTGGTGACTGGTTTGCATTGGGTACTCTCTGTGAGCTCAAAAGGACAGGCTCCTATTCACATTTATTGTCTCCACTTCCTTTGTCACCTGGGCAACCCTAGTCCCAAAATACCCAAGTTTATAGGCTCTGCTTTAAATAATGTATTTAGACCAATCTGGAGCCCTTACAAGACATTGAAGCTGTTTCCTGTAGTTCCTGCAGGGAATATGTTGGATACCATCTCAGCCAAGGTGTGTTCCAGGGCTTAGTAAGCTGAACAACTTGAACTCACTTCAGACCTTACATCCATCTGGGGCACAGCCTGGGCATTGCACTTCCACATCTACCTGGATGATGTTATTCCTGCTGTTGCCAAGCCCTGCCCTTTGTTCTCTTTATTCCATTCTTTTATTCTCATTGTCCCTTCCCTGCTCTCCAATAAGACAGCTCACAGCCACCTCCCATTTGAAGAATATCCTGGTCAATTCTCAACCATACTTGACTTCCCTGCTCTGAACTTCCTTCATGTGACGTTTCTAGCGCGGGAGTGGGGGCCTTCTACTGTGAGTCAGTTCCTACCTAATTTCCCCCATGGTGGGGGAATGATGCTACTTTAGAAAAAGGAAAGGCTGCTTTGAGAGACTACCAGCAGTGTGCAATCAGCTGAAAGGATCCCTGGGCACAGGCCTGAGGTGAGTCATTCCTCTGGTTTCTCTCCACTCAAAAGATCCTATCCCTCCACCTCAGTTCAGTCCTTCCAGGCCATGGAGCTGCACTGTGAAGCAGCGGTGGTAAAGGCAAACATGAAGGGACCTCAGAGGCACCTCCTCTCCATGTGCTATTGACTCACTTCCACACACCTCACATCATTGAAGTATCCAGTGGTAACTTTGTCAGAATTAAAACAAAAAACATTCTTTCTACTGGTTATCAAACCCAGGGCGTTGTATATACTAAACACTTGAGGCCACTGAAGTACATCCTAGACCCTACAGAGGGAAAAGAAATTATTTTCATTAACTCCATCTAGTTACATGCATGCACACCCAATATAGTATGTGGCATGTATTTCCATTAAGCATTAACAACTGGACTCCACATTGGATGTGGAAAGTAAGGAATCTGGAGACTAAGTCCTGGGGCCAGGAGATCATGTTCTTCTCTAGATGGTGGCCTGGGCATTTAAGCACTGCCATGCCAGTGACAGATGAGGCCTCTGCCCAGGGCCCTTCTCATCTTCAGTGCTTAGAGCAGGGCACAGGGACATCATCTGCTGAACCCATCTGTTGTTATCCTGGAAACCCAGAGAGAGATGCTTGTCAAAGGCTTAGTGGAAGGAATGGGTATGCTGAAGAGTATTGAGGATAAAGGGCAGCAATGGCTATTGAAGTCACATTTCAATAGTGTGGACCATCAATATTCTACCCATGTCCCAGGGAGAGGAATATCCCAAATAAGAAAGGGAATGGGCATGTTGGCAATGAGGTGTGCCAAATACGAGCTGTCAGCAATGACGAACAAGGAAGAAATCTCCAAAGAGAAGACAGGAAAAATATGGGATAAGTCATCTAGGAGGGCTAAGCAACAACTTCATAAGAAATCCAAGAGGGATGACAAGCTTTTAAGTAAACAGGGCTGGAGGGGACAGGATTAGGCTTCCTGGAAGGTGGATCATCAGCAACACCCCCTGTGTTAGAAGTGAGAAGGTTCGCCTTGCCAAAGCTCCAAAGAAAATTAAGCAATTATTCTAGAAAGGCAGACTGAGATAGACTGATTTGCAGCCTTTACCCTAATTCATGTTAAGAAACCATGAATTGAGATGAGAGTATTTTATCGACAAGTCATATAGAAGTACATAGCAAAGAACTACCAAGTAAGGTGATTTGGGAAAGCTGGCCAGGACCACATGGTGAGAACCTTGGAGGAACTGTGGGTGTAGCTGAGGACAGTTGGGTTCTTTGCTCCGTGGCTACTATCCACTGTCACCCTCACCTAAGAACCATATGGAACTGTGCTGTAGTTAACAGCCTCAGAAGTCAAGGACTGGGACAGACTCCACCCTCAGTGGAGAGAATGACTCCAGCCTTTGCATACTCAAGTCCCAGTTAGGACTTCACTACTCCCCGTGTATTACCCATTCATCACAGCCTGGGGACTGCTGGGCCCCTTGACTTGTAGAAAAGCCCCAGGCCTTTTCCAACACTCACCCTGAAATGGGTAAGGAAAGCAAAGAGAAGGCCAGAGAACTGGGATCAATCAAATATGGGCAGGGAAGGGAGATCAGATCTATCAGATGTGTCTGTTTTCTGAGAAAAAAATTCCTTGTCACTTGATTAATGATAGCCCCTGGTTTGTGGTAGAGTGGGGTGCAGTTCTGAAGAAGAAGACTATGGGAAGGAGCAGGCAGGGTGTACACAGCCCGGAGACAATTTTCTGCTTAGTCATATGCAACATCCAGGAGCCAATTCAGGTCATGAGAGGAGGTGTTTCGCGCACTGAGCGGTCACTGCAATTTTAGATTTAATAATACGTTATGATAACTCTGGCTCTCATACCTCCTGCCACCCAGACATAATGAAATTGGAAAGGAATGGCTTTTATTCTACTTTTATTCCCCAGTTTCTCACTTTCTCCTCCTGCAGAGTTGCATAGTATATCCATCAGGAGTCCACAAACAGACTGACCTTAAAAAGACTCCTCTCATTCAGGTGAATAAGCAACCCAGGCCAGAGGGCTCTGCCTTCGGGCACTGTTGAGCAGCCTCTGGGGATGAAGGACACAGCTGATAAAACAGGCCAAGCAAATTGAGCAACAAGGAACACAGTCAGATCTGAGGAAGCTGGGTGTATTCAGATATAATCTTTCTAAACCATGAGGGGAGTGGGGAAAAAAATGAGTCAGTCATTTTTTTTTAAACCAGTTACCCAATACAAGCAAAAGGACACAGCTGAACTTGAGGTCACAATTATATCAAAATCTCTCCTCAGCTGTTGCTGCAGGTGTTGTTAATTCACGCCATATATGGTCCTCCCCAAATCCAGATGCTACCTGGAAGTCATTAGAGCCTTGCAGATGGACTCCACATCAGGCCCAGGTCTGGTGAGACACCTTGATAAAATTGCTATAATCATAAGGTGAAGCTGCCAAGGATCTTTTCATGTTGGTAGAATTTGTAAACCTCCAACTCAACTCCTAACCCTGTACAACCCACAGCTCCCATCACTGGTACCCCATCTTCCCACGGGATGTTCAAAGTGATGGGATAATAGAAGGGATGCCAAGGTCAGGGGTTTCTGACCAATTGTTCATCATTCAACTATCAGTGTAATTTGCGACCTTCTCTCTGCACCACATTCACTGTGGACTAGACTTGGCGTTCAAGCCACCACCTGGCCCAGATAGTCCCACACAAGAGCACTTTTACCCTTCCTAGTCAGCCATGATGTCAAGTGGTGTGACCAAGTCCCCGTCGTCCTCTGCAACTCAATATCCACTTCATTGGATAACTTTCCAAGAACCTGGATTCTTAACCTGGAATCTTGTCTTGTGCTGTTGACTTGTCTGTGATAGTTAAACTCGATTGTGACTAATCTGTGATAGTTAAACTCGATTGTGAACTTAACAAGGTTCAAATCACCATGGAGCTAGATTGTGGGCTTGTCTGGGAAGGGTTTTCTTAAGTAGACTGAGGTGGAAAGACACACCCCAAATGCAGGTAGTACCATCCCATGGGTTGGAGATTTGGTCTGAATAAAAAGAAGAATGTGAGTTCAGCATCAACATTTACCATTCTTTCTTCCTGACCATAAAGGAAAGGTAACCATCTGTCTCTAGCTTCTACTACCATAACTTCCTGCCATGGGTATACCCTAGAATCAAAATAAGTTCTTCTTTCCTTAAGTTGTTTTTCAGGTATTTTGTTGCAGCAACAAGAAAAGAAAACAACGCATCGCCCATTGTTGCTTATTGTTCGGTTTGCTTTGTAGTCTTTGAAATGGGTTACTGCTGTGTAGTCTAGGCAGGCTCTGAACGCTTATCTTCCTTCAACCTCCTGATGGGATGGTAGGCATGTTCTACTACATTCTGCTTCACTATTGTTTCCTTCCTAGCAGCAGATCCCAAGCTATTATTGTAATATTTCTGTGGCTAATTTATTACTAGAACAAAACATATAAACAAATGTTACAAATAAATATAAATGTGTGTTGTAGTTATTAATATACTGGTATGGTGTATAATTAAAGCTTTAAAATGGCTTAGGACAAGCGCCATTTCTCTCTGCATGTGTCCATTATAAAGGTTAATTGTTTTACTTATTTTTAATTTACACTTATGTATGTGTGCCTGCTCGTCTGTTTGTATGGCATTTGTGTACTCCTGCTCAGGGAGGCCAGAAGAGGCTGTCAGCTCTCTCCTATAAGGAGGGGTGCATGGTTGTGAGCCACCATGTGGGTATTTGAAACTGAACTCAGGTCCTTTGCAAGAGAAGGAATCTCTTAGCTGCTGAGCCATCTCTCAAGTTCTGAGTTAATTGTGTTTTATAAAATCAACTATTTTAATTACAGAAGATTCTCTTCTAAAGAAACTTAGGAATTTCCTATCTCTTTTTTGATCAACATCCAGTATTTGTGTACCTTTTCATGGTTTCTTTAATTTTTTAATAATTTATTTTTTGTTTCTTCAAGTAACATCTCAATCACAATCCCCTCCCTACTCCCCCTCCAGTCCCACCCTTCCACCTTCCTCCCCCTCAACCCCCTATCCTCTTCCCTTCTTTTTTTTTTTTTAGTTTAAGGTATTTCTTTTTTGCCCCAACAGCTCTCCCTTTCAGTTCAAAAAATGGTTCTTTTTCTTATAACTATAAATACAATACAAAACAATAGAAATAAATAGGCCACAATTATAAGAGTTATATGGCTTAGCATACATTCCCAATGTCCAGTCCATATGTATTTGGTACCTGACTTTAACATTCTACTATCTAACCATCTCCATGAGTTTAAAGTTCTATATCTAACTCAGTTTTCATACTAACTTGCCTCATAATTTTAAAAATATCTTCTTAGATCCAGAACACCCTCTTGATTCCTGAACAACTCAAAATTTAACTATGATACTCTAGCTATCTGTTCTTCAACCACCTCAGAGACCTGAGAGGGATAAATATATCTGATTATATAGGAAGTGCAGGGCCTGCAGCTTCCAAAACTAAGAAATGACACACCAGTGGCTGCCTGGACAGTTCCCATTTTCTCTCCATACATTACAGCATCAATCTTCAGCCATTTGGCCCCGTTTCTCTGACAGACATTGATTGTAGAGCAGGAATTATGAAGGACTTACCTACCCTGTCTTGGCAGAGCTAGGCTGTCGACTTACCTGCTTCCAAGTTTTGTCCTTTTTGGACAGAAGTCTGTCTACAGTTGAAGCAAGGGGTTTTTCTTGCCAAGAGAAAGGCTTACCACCAATTCAATCATCTCCCACTGGAGATTCTTCAATGCTTATCTTCTACTTGGAGTAGAATAGGGGGTGCTGTCAGGAGCTGACATGTCTCGATATCAAAAAATCTTAAGTTAAGAAAACATCTTTGAATGCCATATTCTGCAGATCTCTTGAGGTTTTTGAAGATGCCCTATCTATCTCTTATATTTAGATAAGCAAATATTGCTTGTCTCTTAGCAACTTGATTTCTGAGTAGCTTAGAAAATAACTGTGATAGACTGTTGTAGTAACTAACAAAATGACACGTTTTCATGACTATATTTGGCCACATTGGTATTGATCTTTGTATATTGATACAAAATTAAGGGTAACGCTTCTTAAAGGTATTGTTCGTAGTAATACTTAAAAATGAAATGTCAAGTTTTGACCTCTTGCTACCAACCGACATAAAGTGTTTAGGATAATTAAGAAACGGAAACTAATAGTGATGAAAATGTGTCATTTTGTTGATTTCTTTAATTTTAATTTATGTGTACATAAAAAATTGGATTGCATTTTTACAGCTAAATCAAACTTCATTGTGTATATATACCACACATTCTGTATCCACTAATTATTGATAGACATTCAATCTGGTCCCATCTCTTGTTGTTATTTACACATTTTAAAAATTAGGGTTATTTTTAGTAGTCCACAATTTGCATTGCCACCTGTCTACAGGCATGTCCTTGTTTGTGTATCCATCTTCACTATGCTGGATATCTTCAGGTTTTGTTTTGTTTTTCACTGTGCATATTTGAGATGGATGGCATGGTGTTGAGGGGTGCCTATAGACAGCAGAGTGGTTACTATAGTGAAGCTAATTAGCACTAACCCCTCATAGTCACTTTTTGTGTGACAGAGCAGCTGAATCAAGTCCCCAGTGCAATGCCTTTCTACTAGCTTTTCCCCTGAATGCTGGCTTCTGACTGTGTTCATCTATACGTCTGCCATAGTGAACCCTTCAGCTTCTGCACATCCTCAGCTCCTCCCCTCATCTCCTTTACCTATTTCTCTGTCTCTGTGTATTTAGCACAGTGTGAGTGGGCCTGGGGGACCTTATGTTAGCTGAAAGAAGTATTTTTTTTTTTTACCGCAGTTGTTTTCTCATTGGAGTTTGCAAAGCAATATACAATAAGCATTCTTTGTGCAGGGAGGCATTACTACATCATCAGATATGTACAATAGAACTCTTTGCTTTTTAATAAAGTTAAATTTGTATTTATTTTTATTTTATACGCATTGGTGTTTGCTCGCATATTTATCTGTGTGAGGGTGTCGGATCCCCTGGAACTGGAGTTACAGAGAGTTGTGAGTTGTAGGTGCTGGGAATTGAACCTGGGTCTTGGAAAATCAGCCCGTGAGTGTTCTTAACCACTGAACCATCTGTCCAGCCCTTACAATCTAACTCTTAAGAACACATTTAAATAAATTCTGCCATATTACTTCCTTCAAAACTTGTGATGATTGGCAGTCTTGCTATCCACAGGAGTGGAGCTTTCTTGTTGACATGAAGTCTCCATACACTGAAGCAGTACTTTTCAAAACACAGAATCATCATCAAGGCTTTAATATCCATAATTTGCATACCAGAGTCTTTCAGGGAACTTTAAAAATTTAGAACTCCAGGCTACATTTTCAACCAATCAAATCCCACTCACCAGGGATTTGTGTTTGTTTCAAATTACTTTGTCATTTTCCAGAATAGACAGTTGTCTCAAAATCAATCAAGAACAAAACACAGATGCTTCTCTTACTGCTATCTTTTGTAGCAACCTAGGTGTCATTCTGTGGGGGACTTCTTGGATGAATTACATTGCACATTTAGTATCTACTAAGATGCAAGTATTTTGCTCTTTTTGAAATTTCATGTATTATTATTGCATATTTATGTGTATGATATATGTGTATGTATCTGTATGGTGTATATATTTAC